>JAJPUD010006394.1:50478-67455 GCA_023553655.1 Myrmecobius fasciatus
AAAGAAAGTGGTTTGGCATTTTTTTTAAAAGTAACAATCCAAGAAAAACAAGGATATTACAAAAAGAATGTCAACCAACCAGAACAAGAGATCCAGAGTCTTAAGGAAGAAAATGACTCTTTCAAAAATAGACTGTGGTAAGGAGAAATCAGCAAAGTTATGAGGTCAAGAAATAATAAAACAAAATGTAAAAAATGAAAAAATAAAAGAGTATGAAATAGCTCATAAGAAAAACAATTGATCTGAAGAACAGATCAAAAAGATAAAAGATAAGAATAATGTGTCTGGTCTTGAGACATTATGTATGGAAGAACAAAAGAACTGGGGTTCTAGTCAGAAATATCATACATATTGGTCTTTAGCTTCCAACTTTGGAGAGAAGTTACTCCTTCTAATGTGGTAGGAAAATATAGGATGTCTTCTCCAAAAAATAGATCCCTGGTATTTTTCAGGTGACTACCTGTATTTTAGATGATGGGTAACGTGCATAGCAAGCATTTTACATATATATATATATGTATATATGTATATACATATATATGTATGTATATACATACACATATATGTATACATATAATAAAGGCTTTTGACTCCCTTTTATTAAGTCTATAAGATATATAACATTGGATTATTCTAGAGATCAGGTAGAATTACTGTATGACAATGAATCATAGAATGCATTCCAAGGATTTTAGGTGACCAAGTTTCTAAGGATGACTCCTTGCCCATTTTGGAAACATCCTAAAAGTTAAAAAAAAAGTACCCCAAAGATCATTGAGTGAATTTTCAGTTGATTCCTGAAGTCTTATTTTCCATGACTTTTATTATACCTTCAGTCCATTTCAAAGAATCCTGAAAAACAACTTCATATAAAAAAAGCTTTGTATCAGTCAGTACTCATGTATGTATGTGTGTGTATCCATGTTCCTAACTATGGGTAACTTAAAATTAAAATCTTAGATTTTAAGCAAGAAAAAAATAAACCTTCTTGAATTATGTATTCTAATCCCTTTATCTTATAGATAATAAACTAAATTTCAGTGAAAAGTAAAATTAATTTTTGAAGTTTTTGCAGAAATTAAGTACTGAGCCAGAATTCACTCTCAGGTCCTAAATGTAAACTCTTCCCATGGTACCACATTGCCCCCCTGTCCTTTAAGACATATTTAACATTTTATTAGATTTCATTTCCTCTGCAGGTGTTATATATAATTACAAATTGTCTAGCATTATTTTTTTAGAAATGAAACAAACAAGGGATATTCTTAGATATTGTCTACAGCTTTAAAAAACAGTTAAAGAGTTATTTTACTTGCAGGCAACAGATTTCTAATGTTTTGTCATTCCCTCCACCTCAGGAAAATTGAAATTTTATTTTAGATGATGGTGAATGATTTCCAACATTCCTTGATTGCCTCCAATGTCATTTTTTCTACTCTATTAAAGATTCAGCACAAGCTTCTCCCTGAAATGGCCTTATCCATATTTCTGGATGACTTTCTCAGGGTCCTGGAGGCCAGCCAAGCATTAGTTCTGATACTGTTGGAACTAATACTTCTCTTGATAAAGTGGGTCATAGCATGCTTTTTATTTGCCTGAGAGACATTGTGAGGTTCACCAGTGAGGTTAGCAGAGCTACATTTCACATAGGAGATGACTCTGTAGTCTTTCCTCATCACTTTGTATATTGAGGAGACTATTCATTTTAATGAAAGTAGGGGATTCACATAAAACATAGCTTTCTGTCTGCCAATGACCTTATTGAACACCTAGGCTTCAGAGAATTGAGAATAAAAATACATATAATCTTTAATTGCTTCAATCTTCCTTCACAAACATGTTTTATCCATTTTTATTGACAAACCTATTCCTGTGTATTTTTTTTTGAGAAATACTCCAAATCTAGCAAAATATTCCATGTACTTTATCATCAGGCATTTATTGTGACTGGCATCCCAATTAAACCTTGAATTTAACTACAAAAGTCAGCATGATATAAGAATAACAAAGGGTGATGTTAAAAGTAACTAACTTAACAGTTATTCTTCCCCACCCCATTTTCTCACAATTCTCATTCCCTTAGTCTCCCTCATTTCCTCTCTCTCTTTAAAAAATATTTTATTTACTTCTTCATTTTTCTACAATAGTGCAATGTTTTCTTTGACCAGTAAATTACATATTGGATCATAGAAATCTGAGACAGAAATGTTCTTAATGAATATCTAGTCCACGTCCCCCAAACTTTTCATCTTAGGAAACTGCAGCCTAAAGGGTTGAAGTGATTTAAACTGAAGTCACACAGACAGAAAAGGCTAGATTTGTGATTAAAAGCCAGGCTCTCTGATTTTAAAATCGTTGTTTTCCTCACCACATGTTGAGACATGACTGAATTTTTCATAGTTTTATCTTTAAAAAAATACTACTACCTAATTTTCATTTCAGCAACTTTAATTTTAATTTTTACAATTAACATTTTCCCTCCTTCTTCCCTTATCTCTTGAATGAAAAAGGAAAAAAATGAGTTTTGTATCAATATGAATAATCAAGTAAACAAAATTCCCATATTATGTCCAAAAATATGGATTTCTTTCTATATATTTAGTTCCTTACTAGTATATATAGCACTTTAAGGTTGTAAAATACTCTACATATGTTAATTTATTTTTATTCCCAGGAAATTCTGTAGTAGATGATATTATTATCTCCATTTTACAGATAAAGTAACTGAGGCTGAAAGAAATTAAGTCACTTGCACAGAATCTTATAACTAGTTAATTTAGGACTTACTGTCTCCACCCCAGCATTCTATTACTTATTGAACCACTTAATTGCTCATCTGTTAGGAGGTGGGCTACCTCATATGCTTAATGTGCAAGCCCCTTCCTTTTCTTCATATAATCCTCAAACATTTATCCTGCACTTGAAATTTTTTTTTTGACTGAATGGCTGTGATTTGAACCACCTGTGTTTTATTTTCTAAATAACTACTTATAATTTTACTTTTGTCCCTGTCATGATACTGAAACATTTTCTAAGGTTCCAAATAAGCTTATACTTTCCAGACCCAATGACCATTTATAAGCCTTTCTCTTCTCTGACATTCCTTCTCTATGACATTTGGCACTGATGACCACCCACTTCTTGAAACTTAATTTTCCCTCAGCTTCTATGGTATTGAACTTAGCCAGTTCTTTTTCCATTTATCATTCTGATTCCTTGTGATGACTTCTCTTATTTCTTTCATTGTTCAGTTAGGAATATTCTCCAGGTTGCTGGTCCCAGCCATTTGTTCTACTTTTTTCTATCTTTACTCCCTTGGAGGGTTTAGCCAAATTTATGACTTTAAATACTTGTGTAACTGAAGACAAACCAAGATAACCACCATTCATTTCACTTTAGAAAAAAGACAAACAAAACAACTTCCTAGATCCAGTTTTCTATCATTAACTTTTCAAATGTTCTCTCATTCTATAATTTTCAGTTGCCTTTAGCTCTCTCTGGTGTATAGAGATAGATGGGCTATCTTCTCTACAACCTATCTTGACACCTCATTTCTTTTAGTTGTACTACCCTTTCTTCTAGTCAATCAGACTAGAAATCATGAGATTATTGCTAATGCTTCCTATTTCCTTTTCCTCTACAATTCTTCTTTCACCACTCTTTTTTGTTTCCTTCTTTAAAATTTCTCATGCATTCATCTTTCTCCATTCTTTCACATTCTCCATTCCTACCCGTTTGTGACCTTATAATTTTAATTGCCTCACATATAGATTATCTTTCTTTTTTATCTCTAGTCATATTCTTTAAAAAAAACAACTTTTTTTTATTTTCAAAACATATGCATCAATAATTTTCCCATATTGACCCTTGCATATAATCTTGTGTTTCAGATTTTCCCTTCCTTCCACCCCCTCCCCTAGAAGGCAAGCAATCCAATATATGTTATACATGTTAAAATCATATTCTTTTTTGAATAAATAGCATTACCCAATTAATTTTCTGATAATTCTACTTTTGTTGTGATTCTCTACCTCAGAGATTTACAATTGCTTTCTATGATGGGAAAACCTAAGATCATAAATTATAGATGTAGAGGTAGAAGTTTCCTTCTGAGAATATTTAATCCAATCCCCTCATTTCACAGATGATAAAACTAACACCTAGAGACATTAAGTAATTTGCTTGTCTTCTAGGCAACAATTTTTCAGGGCCAGAATTTAAATTCAGATTTTTTTACTTCAAATTTAGTAATCATTCCATAGCATTTTTGTGCTTCCATTCTAAATAGTTGTCTTAGATTTTAAGACTTTCCATAATATATCACTGCATGTTGTATTCAACTGAATTTCTAACTGCCCCCTAACTCTCAGATCTAATAAGGACATTATTATTATTATAATGTTTGTGGCCATATTCTTTCAGTGGACTGACTGGAAAAAATGAAGGATGTAGGATGTAAGACAATGACAGTGTTGGAGGTGGTAAAACAGGCTAGAATAGCATGTCAACCATGCTCATCCTTCTGCTTACATGGGTGTCACATTTATAACAATAAAGTATTCCACTTTAGCATAACCTATGGAACATGTATTAAAATCTTATTTACTGCTTGGGAGCAGGTAGATCACTAGACAAACTGAAGTTCAGAACATAGAATAATCTTAGAATTAAGTTTGCAATTAAATCTCTACTCTTAAAATGATTCAACAAGTGCCATTTTTGAATGACTGACATTGATGAGGGATAAGCATTTTAACAAATATTATCCCTTTTGATTCTCAAACAACTCTGTGGGCTAAATACTATTATTATCCCCATTTTACAATTAAGAAAATTGAAATAAATATAAGTTAAATGTGCCCAAGGTCACATAGTAATTATTTAAAGTTTGATATGGTGTGTATATGTCTGAGTACATATATGTTTATGTGTGAATGCATGCACAAAAATATATACTTATGTGTTAGAGTGAGCAATGTTTCTACTTTTATTACTTTAATGTAATTAATTGCATGCTAATCACTAATAAGATGAGAGAGGACTAATTAGTAAAGCACACAGCTAGGCATATAAGGAACAAGAAGAAGTTTAGAGTATAGTAAACAAATTATGATATTTGATTATATCTCCAAATTGCTCCCAATTTTTGACCACCATCTCTTCTAAAAGCCTGAGTGATGCAGAAATATCTTACTGGATATTGTGAAGTGCCCCATAATATGGACATTCATTATCTTCCACAAATGTCTTATTCTTTGTTCTAAATATTTAGTCATATTGAATCCTATCTGACAAAGATAAGGTTTTTCTTTCCCACTGCTTAGCTCATTTTTCAAATCCCTGTTTAGTCCTACTTACTCCAAGAAATCTTTTCAAAGTACTATAACTCATGATGATCTTTGCTCAACAATTCCTATTACAATTTGTTGTTTGTTGTTTATTTTAGCATATATAGTTTTTGGATTCCAAATTAAATGATTTTCTTTTTAGTGCTGAGCACAGACTCAGCTGAACAGTTGAATTACTTGAATATCTATGTATTTCTACATAGATGTGTATATATACACACAATCACACACATATACATACATACACATATGCCTAAAATGCAAGTGTATATGTGTGCATCAAGTATGCATGCATGCATTTATGGTTGTGTGTTTGTATAATTGCTAGTTGAATTTTTAAAAGGTGACTCTTTATATTTTGTGAAGGTAACTCATTTGAGATGCTAAAGCTGACCTAGATTTTTAAACCCTTACCAGGCAGAAGCACACAATTAAAACTTTATAATGCAGTTGATGCATTTATAACATGATCTGTAAGAATTGAGAACTTCTACATGGACACATGTTTTATTCAGATACCTGTGAGAATTATTCTGTTGCCAAGTGACTGTCAGAAAGTTGGCTTAAAATGTCACTTGGGTTCTATTCTAAGAAACTGAATAGAATGAAATAGAACCAGAGAAAGGGTTTTAGTAGCCCTTCCCTCCCCCTTTTTCAATTTTGTTCAACAAGATTTAAAGAAGTCTGAAAAGATGAAAGTAATCTAGTTGCCTGACTAAGTAGTTTCTTCTTTTTTTGGTGTTTATTTCACATATTCCCCCCCATAAGATCAATTTCCTGATATCTTAGTCTTAAAATATTTATTGTATATTTAACTAAAGCATATTTAATAAAAAGGAAAAGAAACTTCTTTCTAAGTTTTGTCAAATTTCAAATGACAGTTCTAGGATGTTTGCTCCCTGGTCTTCTCTATTTCTACCTCTTATTGTCTTGGAGACATTGAATTACAACATCCTTATTTACTAATATATGCAACCATGACACAGTTATGGAACTTCCTTACAACTTATTTTGCTCATCTGTAAAAAGAGACAGTGAGAATACATAGCCTGTGAGGTCCTGTACATATTAAATTGATGCTTTTATGATTCAGTGAATACATAATCCCAGCAGTGGTCTCTTAAGTTTATATCTTTAGTGGTTTGGTTGAAGGCTTTGTTGTTTCTTTAGCTGTGAATAGACTATTAGGTGAAGTCACTGTTAAGAGATAGATGCAAATATTAGCAGAGTAGAAGAGCCTTGCTGAGAATTAGGCCCCTTCAGCAATTTTGCAATGTAGTTGCTTTATCACATAAGTGATAAATTGAAATTGACAAAGTTCACAAAAATAAACAAAGATTTTCACACTCTGAATGAAAGTTGGGCACTGGGGCATTTGACAGTGTTTCTCTTTTAGGGAGAAGTTAGAGAAGACATTGGCAAGAATTGTGTTTTGCTAGAGTGATTTTGACTTATCCTTTTTCTTTGGATGCTTGGGGATATTGGGAGTTGGAAGATAGACATATGAGAATAGAGCTAGAAAAGAAAAGGAATTATATCATGGGTAGTTAAAATTTTTCTTTCATTTGTATGTGTACTTCTTAAGTCTACAAGTTGTTGGAATAATAATTCAAAACTCAAAGAAAAAAAAACAAACTATGTAATAGAGAACTATTTGGACTATTAAACCAAAGCATAAACACAAAATTTTTAAGTGGTGTATGATTTAGACTGTATACATAGTTTTCCTACATTGGCTGCTTACTCAATAAATAGTGATCTGTTAATTCATAACTTCTTTCTGCAAGAACCTGGTCATTTCATAGTCTTATTCCAATGAATTTAAGTATTTTATAGACAAGTCTCATATCATCACTGTGGATTTCAGTGAATTCAAATGGCTGTAATAAGATGCAATTAATGTAACTTTTGTGCCAGAAAGAACAAGTCTAATTATCAGGTGTGCTCAATGAGATGAAGCTATGAGTCACAGGTTGAGGGGATATATATTCTCTTGAATTAGTTTTTCTACTTGTAAGGCCAAAGGAGAGGAGGAGAAGTCCTATTATGAAATGCTTTATGTATATGAATTATGGAGATATTTCTTTAACCTTGAAAAAGAGACATATACATTTACACATGATTTACACAATATTTCAATTATTATATTCAAAAATGACCTTAAGAATATTTGCATTAAAGTATGTGCTTCTAAAAGCAGAAATATATAGAATGATTGAAAAATGTGCCACTCAACTGAAATTTCAAAATCCTTAAGTACTTTTAAGAATTTATCATAATCTAATCAACCTTGCATTCAAATTATTTCTATTATATGACCAGGTAGTAGAAAATCCATATAGCTATAAACTACCTATTAATACAAGGATCTGGCTTCAGGAATAAAAAGGTTATGCTAAACTAGAAAGGATAGATTTAAATGGAATATAAATTTTGTTTCTTTGAAGCCTTTGACCCATATTTATGTTATGCTGATATTAAGGAGAAATGATTGTTAAACTAATTTGACCATGGAATGTTTCAGGATTTGAAATGTAGTATCAAACAAACCAGAGTTTGAAGAAACCTACCCCGCCTCCTTATTCTACAAATGAAAAAAACTGAGGCTGGTGCAGAGAGGTTATAATATATTCAAAAATGATAGATGATTGAGAAAGGATTTGAATTGTTTTGTGAAATCCAACTTTTGTACCATTTTGTCTCTGAAAGAATTCAATAAATGCTTATTCAAGAAGTCTGGGTCTATGAATTACTTTCAGTGTAAAAGAAGGTTTATTGAAACTTTTGATCAAAATAGAGGAAATTAATCCAATTTTATTAATAGGAAGTTATATGCAGTATTTTTAGACTTTTTCATTTATAAATGTTTCAATATAAAAGAACAAAAAGACGATTGTACAAAAACTATGAATGTCTATTATATTTATTGTAATTCTTTTAAATTATTGTTAGATTTAATATCATAGTAGTAATAAAATTGTGTTTCATGTCTATGTTTTCTTAAGAACTTTCTTCTTCCCTCTACATATTACATAACTCTTTCCTGGTTTTCCTCATCCTTCTTGTTGTTACTGTCATTCTTCCTTTCTGTCACTGAATTATATCTCCTACATGCTCCACTGATGATATACACTTCTTACAAGTTATCTGATCTCTCAATACCACTGATAACTCTCTAAGTCAGTTGCACAACTGAATATTTTTGCTGAAAAGAAGTATTTTTCGTCACCCTGAATTTGTTACATTATTGGAATGAGAGAGCTGTACTAACTACCACACACAGGATAATTTAATATATTTGGATTAAAGATACAAAGTCAATTCAACAATTATATATTATGAATTCATTATATGTGAAGACCTAAATATACAAAAATGCATGAAAACAATTTTTATTGTTTTATATTTTGCTATCAAGTTTATATTTTGGAGAGGAGGAGAGGTATAGCATATAGATAGATAAAAGACACTAGTGATAAGAAAGCCATACCACAAAATGATCTATTTAAATGGACAAAAAATATCAAAGAATTTTAGATTGTAAACTATCACTAATTATAGGATAAATTCATATTTTATGTTAATGTATATTTGGAGAGAAACAAGGCTTATATTCAAACCATGATATTTGTAAGGTAGAAGGGCAGTTATTATTAGTATCAATGTTTTCTAATAGAGTTCCTACTTGCTATCACAAAGTAATAAGGACCATCGAACTCAACTTTGGAAAAGTTTGCTGAAAGTTCTTAAACCTGGTTTCA
The DNA here is from genome assembly GCA_023553655.1 of Myrmecobius fasciatus. Taxonomy (NCBI): domain Eukaryota; kingdom Metazoa; phylum Chordata; class Mammalia; order Dasyuromorphia; family Myrmecobiidae; genus Myrmecobius; species Myrmecobius fasciatus. Next base: position 59,588 of record JAJPUD010006394.1, read on the forward strand.
TTTCTAGATGATAGTACAGTGTCCATTCATATTCTCCTTTAGTGCCTTATCATGAAATGTGCATAATCCCTGACTCTTGAAGAATGAAAACAGGTCCTTCAAATCTGGATAGGATTGGATTTTTTCTCTGGAAATAGATTGCATTTCAGTAGATTGAGAGGTGCTAAATTGATGAGATTTGTTTCCCCAGAGGTTGTTTAGCCAGATGATTTTTTTTTTTACAATTTTTTTTTACAATTCAAAAATGTCTAAAAGACTTAATATTTCCATTAATGGAGAGATCACTCAGACTAAGAAAGTCAATAACTGACATGTTGAAATAAACATAAATTAACATAGAAAATTTGTGTGATTTACAAGTAATTATATAATATTTACAGTGAATTTATATCACATTACTATTACAGAGATTATGCAATAGTTATCTTATTTATTTAAAATTAAATCAGTTGTACCTATGTGTATATAGAAATGCATAATAAGCAGATGAATGTATAATTCATGTATGAAATTATGATATTATTTAAATGTAAACATTGGTGACTTTTACTGATGAATCTTAACATAATATGGTAATAGTCACTGGATGACAAGGAACTGGAAACCAAGTAGATACCTATCAGAAAATAACTGAATAAATTTTGGGATATGAATGTTATGGGATATTATTGTTCTATAACAAACGACCAGCAGTATGATTTCAAATGGAGAGACTTACATGAACTGAGCTAAATGAAATGAGCAGAACCAGGAGATCATTATACACGGCAACAAGAAGATTATATGATGATCAATTCTGATGGATGTGGCTCTTTTCAATAGTGAGGTGATTCAGGCCAGTTCCAATGGTCTTGTGATGGAGGAGAGTCACCTGCACCCAGAGAGAGAACTATGGGGACTGAGTGTGGATTGCAACATAGTATTTTCACTTTTTTGTTTGCTTGTATTTTGTTTTCTTTTTCACTTTTTTTCTGATTTTTCTTGTGCACTGTGATAATTGTGGAAATATGTATAGAAGAATTGCACATGTTTAAGATATATTGGATTGCTTGCTCTCTATGGGAAGGGGTAAGAGGAAGGAAGGGAGACAAAAGATTTTGCAAGGGTGAATATTGAAAACTATGCTTGTGTTTTGAAAATAAAAATATTTATAGAAAAAAGGGAATAATCAAGTTTCTATACAAGTTTTATCCACTTAAAATATGCTCCATATGTTTAACATAGGTGGTTCAGGAGTATTGGAATTCAAATCTGGCCTCAAATACCCATTAACTGTTTAACAAGGACCAAGTCATGAATCCTGATTGCCTTTTTAAAATATTATTCATAATCATCATCAATACTTTATTGTCTTCTGTGGGTAATATAGCATACTATGTGATGGGTCCATGTGATCCAAGATTACCTTGGCAGCAACTATTCATGAAAGGGGAAAGAGTTTACTCTATTTATTTTGCTCTGGAGAGAGCAAACTATTTATTGCCTTGAAATTAATTTCATATGATTATTAATTTTGTTAGACTATATTTACAAAGTCTAATGTGAAGTCCTTGAAGGCAAGAATTGTATACATTTTGTTTTTTAATCCTCAATATCTTGCCTGGGACCAGGCATATAGTACGTGCTTAATCAGTGTTTGATGTATTGAATTGAATTGAGAACAGAGTTCTCATAGCAGAACGAGCAATATGCTTCAAGGACCAGGGTACTTCAATACAGCATATTGTCTTCATGTATATATCCTAGCATGGCCTAAGAGAGTCTCTACAACTAGTTAGCTTAATAGGGAAGAAAGTCATTCAAATTGTTTATTTGAAATTGCTGGCAGAGTACTTAACTTGCCCAATTAATTGGACAAAATTAGTGTAAATTCTTACTATTAAGTTATATTGTCAGAGACCACGACAAATATGTATACATACATACATACATATATACATACATATATTTATGTGTGTTTGTGTCATATAAAGTGCTCTAAATAATTTTTGATTGGAGAAATGCAAGTTAAAACAATTTGGGGTATTTTCTCACATCTGTCAGATTAATTAAAAATATAGAATTCAAAAATTACAAATGTTGGAGGAAATAAAAGAAAAATTAGAAAACAATATACTCTTTGAGGAATTGCAAATTAATCCAACCATATTGGAGAGCAATATTGAATTATACCCAAAGAGTTATAATAGTGTATACTCTTTGACCCATAGTAGCACTATTATGTTTGTTTCCCAAGATGATCAGGGAAAAAGGAAAATAATTTTCATGTTTTATTTACTGCACCTCTTTTTGTGATGACAAAGAACTGGATATTTAGGGGTCTTATGAGTTGTGGAATGAATAAACAAGTTGCAGTGGATGATTGTGAAGAAACACTACTATACTGTAAAAAATGATGAAAAGGTTGATTTTAGGAGGAAAATAATAAAACCTCTATGAAATAATGAAGAGTAAAATGATTAGATCTAAGAGAATGTCACATATAATAATGTAATAACAAAATTGTTTGAAGAATAACTGTAAACAACTAAGCTATTCTAAGTATTATAAATATTCTGATCAACCAAGATGGACTCATGAAGGAAGAAGCTATCTACTTGCAAAGAAAGGACTGATAAAAGTTATAAAAAAAAAAGTTATAAAAAAAGATAAAAGAAGTATGTATTGTATGTGTGTGTGTGTGTGTGAAATAGTGGCAATTTTTAGTGCAGGTTGGAGAAGGAGGTGGGGGCAGACAGTTCATAACTTAAAATATGACAATAAATAAAATTATATTTAAAAGAAATGAAAAGAGCAGAGAATGCAACTATATCTTTACACACATGCAAATATATATATATATAAATATATGAATATATACAAATATTTGTATGCATGTTACATATGAAATATGCATACACATGGACACACACACACATATATATATATATGTATCACAGCAATATGGAGGACAGCATTATAGTGAATAGTTTATTAAAGTATTATTGGTAATACTTTATATTTATTACATATATAGTATAAATACTTATAAATATTATATCATATTTAATTATATTATTATATAATTTAGTTATATAATTATATTATAATAATACAATATAAATATTATAAATAAATAAATAAAAAATAAATATTATAAATACTATAAATAATATAAATATTATATTTATAATAATAGTATTATTAAAGAAAGTACATGAAAATATTTTCTATTTTTCCAATATCAATATATTGATGTATTATTTACCAAAATTACCTTTGAGAATTCTGAGGCGCCTTTAGTCAATGATGAAACATCAGAGGAGGAAATTGATATATAATTAAAATGTTAGGAGCATTCATTAATAATTCTTGGGTGATATCTTCTAAATAATTTAGAGATAAACTAATTGTTTTGTTTTCTTTTTGGAATTGCCTAATTCTAAAGGTAAATGTGAATATTCAGAGCCCTGGTATGAGGACAAGATCAATAACATATTGGAAAAGAGCATTGACTCCAATCAAAGGATCTAAATTTAGATCCTAGTTCTGATGCTTCTTAGTGATTTTGCACAAGTCAAATAATTTCCCTGGGTTTCAATTTCTCATTTTTGAATCCTGTTTTTTTGATATATTATTCTGTGACTTTCTGTGGTATAAATTTCAGAAGAGTGATATTGATGTAAAAGAATATTGAATAGCTTTTTTAAAAAAATTAGGTTTTTTTAGTAAGATGCTCATGTTATATCTCAGACTTGATTGAAAATTCAACAGCATAATACTTGTCCCCGTACCTTAAGTATTGATTCCAAGAAACATGGACACATGCCCAAATTAGAATTCCCTCCACCACATTTTGATCTATATTTTACATTATTGGAAAAGAAGTGGCTAAAAGCCACTGCCTCTATTCACTTCATATTTAGAAGGTAATCCATCAATCCTAATTTTTGATTAGCAAGATCTGACATCCTCTGTCAAACACAATTTTCCATTTTGACTAGCAAAATGGTTATTGAAATATTCCATTCTGGAAGAATGGGCATAATTATGTAGCTAAAGTATGATAACTATCATCTGTAGGGCACAAAAGAAATGAAGGAAATGAGCTAGTATTGGTAGTATTTTAAATACAGTGACAAAATAAGGAAGGTGGAATGCAGGAAAGGATAAAATAAATCTCTAAGTTTCAGATTAATTGTCTATTAACATAATAACAAGGAAAATTGGTGTCATTTTTCTGCAACAGACTTACTCAAATCAGGTCTTTTAAAGGGACTTTTTTAAGAGACTCCTTTTAAAGGGTCTTTTAAAGATTCAAAGAATTTGGGATCAGATTCCATTAACTGAGAAGCTTTTATTCAAAAGGCACTTATTCCCAAGCAGTAATACTTATTCCTTCATGATCTATACGGTGTAAATTTTCTCACCCTTCCTTCTTCACACTTTAAAGCATTTCCAGATCCTCACTTAGTACTTTCTTCTGCTGTATCTCAGAGAATGATGTAGGGGAGTCCCTAATGATCTTTATTGATGTCCCACTACTTCCCTTCAATCTGCTCCAAACTGGCTTTACTCATTTGGAAATTGCTCTAATGTAATTTCTGCTAGCTCTAGTTTCTGTCTCATTGAAAATTCTTTTTGTTTATTAAAGCTTTTTAATTGCAAAACATACACATAGGTAATTTTTCAACATAGACCCTTGCAAAGCTTTTTGTTACATATTTTTCCTTCCTTCCCCCCCACCTCCTCCACTAAATGGCAGGAAGTCTAATACATGTTAATTATGCTAAAATATTTGACAGATCCAATGTGTGTATAAGTATTTATACAATTATCTTGCTGTACAAAACCTTGAGAAGGAAAGCAAAATGCAAGCATAATCAATAGAGAGCATGAAAATGCTATATTGTGGTCCAGACTCAGATCCCACAGGTCTCTCTCTGGGTGTATATGGCTTTCTTCATCACTGAACAACTGGAACTGGTTTGAAACATCTCATTGTTGAAGAGAGCCATGTACATCAGAAATGATCATCATATAGTCTTATTGTTGGCCTGTTCAATGATCTCCTGGTTCTGCTCATTTCATTCAACATCAGTTCATGCAAGTCTCTCTAGGCCTCTCAGAAATCATTCTGCTGGTCGTTTCTTACAGAACAATAATATTGCATGACATTCATATACCATAATTTATTCAGCCATTCTACAATTGATGGGCATCCATTCAGTTTCTAGTTTCTTGCAACTACAAAAAGGGCTGCCACAAACATTCTTGCACATGTGGGGCTCTTTTCTTCCTTTGAGATCTCTTTGGGATATAGGCCCAATAGAAACACTGCTGGTTCAAAGGTAAAGCACAGTTTGATAACTTTTTGAGCATAGCTCCAAATTGCTCTCCAGAATGGCTGTATCCGTTCACAGTTCCACCAACAATGTATTAGTGTCTCAGTCTTCCCACATCCCCTCCAACAGGTATCATTATCATTTCCTGTCATTTTAGTCAATCTGACAGGTGTGTAGTGGTACCTCAGAGTGTTCTTAATTTGCATTTAGTGATTTGGAGCACCTTTTCATATGACTAGAAATAGTTTTAATTTCATCATCTGAAAATTGTCTGTTCATATCCTTTGACCATGTATCAATTGGATAATGGCTTGAATTCTTATAAATATGAGACAATTCTCTATATATTTTAGAAATGAGGCCTTTATCAGAACCATTAAATGTAAAGATGACTTCCCAATTTATTGATTCCTTCCAAATCTTGTCTGCATTAGTTTCGTTTGTACAAAAACTTTAACTTAATATAATCAAAATTATCTCTCTGGTGTTCAATCAAGAGTTTCAGTTCTTCTTTGGACATAAATTTATTCTTTCTCCACAGATCTGAGAGGTAAACTATCCTATGTTCCTCTAATTTGCTTGTAATATCACTCTTTATATCTAAATCATGAACCCATTTAGATCTTATCTTGGTATGCAGTGTTAGGTGTGGGTTAAGCCCTAATTTCTTCCATGCTAGTTTCCAATTTTCCCAGCAGTTTTTGACAAATAGTGAGTACTTATCCCAAAAGCTGGGGTCTTTGGGTTTATCAAACACTAGCCTGCTATTGTTATTGCCTAGTTTGTCCTGTGATCCTATCCTATGCCATTGATCAACTGCTCTATTTCTCAGCCAGTACCAAATGGTTTTGATGACTGCTGCTTTATAATATAGTTTTAGATCTGGTACAGCAAGGCCATCTTCATTGGCCTTTTTTTCATTAATTCCCTTGAAATTTTTGACCTTTTGTTCTTCCAAATGAACTTTGCTACTGTTTTTTCTAGATCTGTAAAATAATTTCTTGGGACTTTGATTGGTATGGCACTAAATAAGTAAATTACTTTGGGTAGTACTGTCATTTTTATTATATTCGCTTGGCCTACCCATAAGAACTTGATGTTTTTCCAACTGATTAGGTTTGACTTTATTTGTGTGGAAAGTGTTTTGTAGTTTAGTTCATATAGTTCCTGACTTTTCCTTGGCAGACAGATTCTCAAATATTTTATACTATCATCCGTTATTTTGAATGGAATTTCTTTTTGTAACTCTTGCTATGCTGCTGAACTTTGTTAGTAATATATAAAAATGCTGATGATTTCTGTGGATTTATTTTGTATCCTACAACTTTGCTATAGTTGTGAATTGTTTCTAGTAGTTTTTTAGTTGAGTCTCTAGGGTTTTCTAAGTATACCATCGTGTCATCTGCAAAGAGTGATAATTTGGTTTCCTCATCACCGACTCTAATTCCTTTTATCTCCTTTTCTTCTCTTACTGCCAAAGCTAACATTTGTAATATAATATTAAATAGTAATGGTGACAGTGGGCAGACTTGTTTCACCCCTGATCTTACTGGGAATGGTTCTAGTTTGTCTACATTACATATGATACTTGCTGATGGTTTTAAGTAGATGTTACTAATCATTTTAAGGAAAAGTCCATTTATTCCTATACTCTCTAGTCTTTAATAGGAATGGGTGTTGAATTTTATCAAAGGCTTTTTCTACATCTATTGAGATAATCATATGGTTTTTGTTAGTTTGGTTATTAATATAATTAATATAATTAATTATGCTGATAGTTTTCCTAATATTGAACCAGCCCTGCATCCCTGGTATAAATCCTACTTGGTCATAGTGTACTATCCTGGGGATGACTTTCTGTAATCTCATTGCTAATATCTTATTTAAAATTTTTGCATCAATATTCATTAGGGAAATTGGACTATAGTTTTATTTCTCTGTTTTTACCCTACCTGGTTTAGCTATCAGCACCATATCGGTATCATAGAAGGAATTTGGTAGTATAACTTCTTTCCCAATTGTTTCAAATAGTTTATATAGCATTGGAATTAATTGTTCTTTGAATGTTTGGTAGAATTCACATGTAAATCCATCTGGCCCTGGAGATTTTTTCTTAGGGAGTTGATTAATAACTTGTTTTATTTCTTTTTCTAAAATGGGGCCATTTAATTTATTTCCTGTTCTGTTAACCTGGGCAATCTATATTTTTGTAAATATCATCCATTTCATTTAGATTATCAAATTTGTTGGCATAAAGTTGGGCAAAGTAACTCCTAATTATTGCTCTAATTTCCTCTTCATTGGTGGAAAGTTCTCCCTTTTCATTTTTGAGACTAACAATTTCATTTTCCTCTTTCCTTTTTCTAAATAAATTAACTAAAGGCTTATCTATTTTGTTGGGTTTTTCATAAAACCAACTCTTAGTTTTATTTATTAATTCAATACTTTTCTTATTTTCAATTTATTAATCTCCCCTTTTATTTTCAGAATTTCCAATTTGGTATTTAATTGAGAGTTTTTAATATGTTCTTTTTCTAGTTTTTT
>JAJPUD010006394.1:68582-81724 GCA_023553655.1 Myrmecobius fasciatus
CATTTTTTTTTTTTTTTTTTTTTTGCTGAGGCAACTGGGGTTAAGTGACTTGCCCAGGGTCACACAGCTGTTACATGTCTGAGACCAGATTTGAACTCAGGTCCTCCTGACTTCAGGGCTGGTGCTCTATCCACTGCGCCACCTAGCTGCCCCTTCATTTTTTTTTTTTTTCTAAATCTCTTTTGAGATTCTTTAAGCAATCTTCCAGGAAAGCCTTGTGAAATGGGAACCAGCTCATGTCTCCCTTTTTGGCTTCCTCTGGAGTTGCTTAACCTTTATGAACCTCAGGATCTTGGATCTGTTTTTCTGGCTTTCCATAAAAGCTGTCTATGGTAAGTGTTCTTTTCTCTTTTTTATTCTTTATTAAAAAAAAAAAAAAAAAAAAAAACCTTTAGGTCTATTTAAAGCAGAGAAGCAGCAGCTGCTGTAATTTGCCCTGGGGCAATTCAGCTGATTGACTTCTGGTGCTGGGCTATCAGAGCTAGGTCCCATGTTTGCAGTGGATTACAATCTCCCTTTTACAAAAGGCGGATCTGCCAAAGCACCTGCTTGCAATCAGGGCAGAGTGTCCCAAGTATCTCGCAGGGACTCCCCAGGAGCTTAGAACACTAAGTCCGGCCTGTTTTCCTGCCCTGTCTCTCAGAGCTGCAGTCTGAGCTGAGCAAACTGCCCAACCCCCTGCCCTTCTGAAACAGACCTGTTCCAAAGCTCCTCCAAGGTAGCTTTTGCTAGGAATGTTTCGTAGTCCAAATATTTGTGGTTTCTTTAATTTAAAAATTAGTTCAGAGGCTTAATCGGCTGTTGGTTTGAGAGAAGGTCAGAAGAGGCCATAGAGTCATGTCTTCACTCCACCATCTTGGCAGAAAATTTTAATTATCTGAGAGGTACAGTAGAAAGTAGTACTCAAGTCATGAAATCTGGTTTCAAAACTTGGCTTTGTCTCTCTATTTGACTTTGACTAAGTCTCATATCCTCTGAGTTTCATTTTTCTTTTCCATAAAATGAGTAAGGTAATTTAATAGTATCTAATGGTCTTTCAGCTATTAACATATGATTCTATTTTTCTATGATCTTAGGTGGAGGGGTAGGAATTAGGTTTTATTATTTTTCACCTCTTCAGATTAAAGTTAATAGGCATTTTTATGTAGCCAAAAAGGTAAAAATCATTTTCTAGAAAGCTTAAAAAAAAACAAAAACACAGCAAAATCCCCCCCAAAAAAACAAACCAAAAAACCCTTCACAAAACAATAAAAAAAATCTTCCCTTTGGGATCATCTGGGTTCAATTATCAACTGTTTTTGAAGATGATTCCCAGATCTATTTATCTTGTCCTATGATCTCTCAACTGAATTTCAGTTTCATATCACCAACTGTCTACTAGACATCCCAAACTTCATGTATCACAGAACATCTGAAATTCAAAATCTCCAAACCAAAAATCATTGTTTCTTCCCAAGCCCTCCTTTCATCCCAACTTCTTTATTAATATTGATGGCATCACCATCCTCCCAGGTTTTCAACCTTTAGATTATTCTTGAATACGTTTTCACACAAAATCTAAAATCTAATCTATTATAAAGTGTTGTCATTTCTACCTTTACAACATCTTGCGCATACTTCCCATACACTTTCAATCCAGTGGATCTTTAAGCATTTAACATTAACTCTTTCAAAAATTCAAACTCTTCAAGTCTTTTTACATAACCCTTCCCTCATGAAACCCAGACCAGTTACTGCCCTCCAAGGATGACAATTCCAACAGCAAAAGCATTTTCTGGTGTGCTTTACTAGCCTTTGATTACCCAACAACTGCATTCCCCCAAATGCTATTCTTTGTAGTCATCCTTGGCCTATCATTTTTTGCATAAATTATATGTCTAAGAATAACATCTTTATTGTAGTTTTAAAGTTGATTTATCAAAACCAAGCGCAAGGTGATATACTTTCAGGTTTGATTTTGCTATACCTAATCAATTATTCCAGATCATTGAGTTTTTTTTTAGAATTTGACTATGTTATCCAAGGTGTATAGTCATCTTTTACATTTTTTTTGTTACAAAGCAAAATTTACTATGAAGATATAAAAAGAATAGAAATACAAATATCCCCCTTCCCTGTCCAACACCTCAGAGCAGATTCTTCTTTAAGGCAGGAAGGTTTATTTGATCAAAATGTCATGTATGTCTTTACTTAATTCAACGATCAAAATATTTAACAGAATACAACCAAAAACATATCCCAAGGATATTCCAGTAGAGGCTTACTTTAAAATTTTTATAAATCTGGGGCTCTGGATTAAGTATGGGGCCTGAAGTATAGAAGATCTCAGGCTGAAGTCAGCAACAAATTATTTCTAAGTAGCATAATTTTGGGCAAGTCTCTAACAGCTGTCTGTCTCAGCTTTCTTAACTGTAAAATGTATTTAATACAATCCTTGGCACATAGTAAGTCCTTGTTCTTTTCCCATTATGAATTTAACCCTAATTTTATCAAGAATTCAAGTCAAAGGCCTTTAGTTCATGTGTTCTCCAATATTCTATAATAAAAAATGGGGAATTTTGCCTTTCTTGGGGCTTTCATTATTTCTTCCTTTCTCCACTGTCATCCATATATCACTTTTAGCAGTTCAAAAATCATGTTTATAATTCTTTTCTATTCTGGGAGAGTATTCATTTTTAGTTCCTTGAGAACAGATAAAGGTTCCTTTGCTATCTTCTTAATTATCTTGGATTTCAAATCCTTGTTAATAATTTGTGTTCCACTATACCCAAAAGGGCTATCAAACTGTGCATACCCTTTGATCCAGCAGTGCCTCTACTGTATCCCAAAGAGATCATAAAAAAAAGGAAAGGATCCAGATGTACAAAAATGGTTGCAGCAGCCCTTTTTTTAGTGGCTAGGAACTAAAACTGAGTGGACGCTCATCAGTTGGAGAATGGCTGAATAAGTTATGGTATATGAATGTTATGGAATATTATTGCTCTGTAAGAAATGACCAACAGGATGATTTCAGAGAGGCCTGGAGAGACTTGCATGAACTGATGCTAAGTGAAGAGAGCAGAACCAGGAGAACATAGCATATGGAAACAAGAAGACTATATGATGATCAATTCAGATAAACTTGGCTCTTTTCGACAATGAAGTGGTTCAGGCCAATTACAAAAGATTTGTGATGGAGAGAGCCATCTGCACCCAAAGAGAGGACTGTGGGAACTCAATGTGGATTCCAACACAGTGTTTTTACCTTTCTTGTTGCATTTGCTTACTTTTATTCTTTTTCATTTTTTCCCTTTTTGATCTGATTTTTTCAGGTGGCATGATTAATGTGGATACATATATATATACATATATATACATATATATGTATATATACATATATATACATATATACATATAAGAACTGCACATGTTTAACATATATTGGATTATTTGCTGTCTAGGGGAGGGGGTGGAGGGTAGGTAGGGAGAAAAAAATTTGGAATACAAGGTTTTGAAAGAATGAATGTTGAAAACTATCTTTGCATGTATTTTGAAAATAAAAAAAATTATTTAAAAATTAATTTGTGTTCCATTTCTTAGTCCAATTAAACTAGGTGAAAGAGGAGATTCTTTGCCTTAATGCTACCTCTCCTGAATCACTGAATGGATCCTGCCTCAGTCAAACTGAGACCTGTTGGAGATTTGAGCTTAAAAAGGTTGAGGTCTGCCACTGCCTCCAGAGTCATCTCCAGACATCCTGATCTTTATGTAGCCACTGGACTGAGATGATTCTGGTGACCCTGCCCAGCCCTCCCTCATTTAAATCCAATTCACTTCCATGTCATGGTGTATCTCCCTAATATCATGGTCCTTTTCAAGAAGGAAGGATGAACAACAATAATCTCAGATTGCTTGCTATTTTTTGGAAGGGGCAGCATGAAAGGGAAGGAAGAAAATAAAATCAAAATCAAAATCTTATAAAAATGAATGATGAAAACTTTTTACATGTACTTGTAAAAACAAAATACTATTTACAAAAAAATTCTATTTACAAAAGAAGTAAAATAAAATATGAAAACTTTTTACTATTATCTACTGTTGCTCCATCTATCCAGACTGATAGTCTCAGCCACTTTTTATTCTCCTCTTTGCCTCAAAAGATATCTAAAAAAAGATATATTTTTTATGTGGAAAGCACTGGTTTTTATTTAATTGGTATGAGGAATTCTCAGATGAGAAAATCTCTGCTACTAATACAGGCTAACATTTGTTTCCACAACTTTTGTTTATAGGACATCTAAGTCCTCTTGATCTTTGTAATTCAGAGGCTACCTCTACTCAATATTCCATACAGCCTTTGGCTGATTTCCCTTTATTGCTTGCTCTTTGTATTTCTCATTTTTGTGTCTCTATGCTTGTTTTTTTTCCTCTCTGTATAGATCTGGCTTTCTCTCTTTCTGACTGTCCCTTTGTATATCTTTGTGTGTCTGTCTCTGTCTCTGTCTGTCTGTCTCTGACATGCGTGCACACACACACACACACACACACACACACACACACAAAATGTCTGTGCAAGTCTACATTGCTAAAGAGAGAAGGAGCCAGGGAACCTGTGATAGTGGCTAGAAAGCCAGACCATATGTTAGGATGGCATTAATTCAGGTTCTATCTCTGTGTGTGGCAAATCGTGGCATCCCTCTAGCCAACAGGCATTTTTTTGTAGGAATAAATTGCAGAAAAATTTCTGTTGTATTTTAGTAGAGACAGTTTCCTCACTGGAGCTCCCTGCACCAATTAAATCATTGGTCTATATGAATTAAAAAAATGCAATTAAATTTGCTTTAGAACTACTTGAATAGGTCTCTGAAAAGGTCAAAGATTATTCTTTCTTTTTTTCCTTACCTCTTTTCCTCTCTCTCTCATTTTTCTCTCTTCTTTCCTCCCTTCCTCACTTCCTTCCTTCCTCCCTCTCTTCCTTCCTTCCTTCCTTCCTTCCTTCCTTCCTTCCTTCCTTCCTTCCTTCCTTCCTTCCTTCCTTCCTTCCTTCCTTTCTTTCTTCCTTTCTTTCTTCCTTCTTTCTTTCTTTCTTTCTTTCTTTCTTTCTTTCTTTCTTTCTTTCTTTCTTTCTTTCTTTCTTTTTGGGCGGCAATTAGGATTAAGTGATTTTGCTAGGGTCGCATATTTAGTAGTTGTCTGAAGTCAAATTTGAACTCAATTCTTCCTGACTCCAAGGCCAGTGCTCTTTACATGGCACTATCTAGGTATCCTTACCTATTTTTTATTTTACTACTCTGTTTTTCAAACTCATTTTTTTCATGAAATCATCCCCTATTCTTTAAAAAATCTTCCTCATTTCAATTGTATTATATTTCAAAAAATTTAAGTAGTAAACATGCTTTAATCATTTCCTTTTGGCTGTGCATGTTGGTAGTTATGTTTTGCTTTTCACTCATAAATCATTCTGCAATTAAAAAAAAATTCCATAGGTACTTAACTATTTTTCCTTTGTATGATTTTTATAACATTCTCAGAATACAGGATATATAAGTGTATACGTATGTATATATATATATATATATACATTTATATATGCATACACATACCAATATGTATGTGTATATGCACATAAATATGCATTTTCATGTGTGTTTATTTTTATTATGTATATATATGTATATGTGAATGATTATGTATGTTTATATGTGTGGATAGATAGCTAATTAGCTATCAATCTAGATTGTATGTATTCATGTATGTATATTTGTATATATGTTTACATAAAACATAATTATTGAATCAGAACAAAAAAATTGTATCCTTTATTTTATTTTATTTCCTTCTAATTTTATTTTTTTTCATTTTATTAAAACTTTTTATTTGCACAGGTACAGGTAATTTTTCCTCCATTTCATTTACATTATCAAATTTGTTGGCATAAAGTTGGGCAAAGTAACTCCTAATTATTACTCTAATTTCCTCTTCATTGGAGGAAAATTCTCCCTTATCATTTTTGAGGCTAAGAATTTGATTTTTCTCTTTCCTTTTTCTAATCAAATTAACTAAAGGCTTATCTCTAACCTCTATTTTAAACTGCTTGATATTTTCCAAAAATATTCTTCTAGCTTACAAGTCCACCAAGGGGAGAGAGGATCTCTTTGTCTATGACCACATGGGCAATTTGTTTTATTTACTTCAGTAATTTTGTTCACTCCTCCTGCCCTGTCTGGTTGATGAAGTGAAACCTAAAAATCTTTTTAATTTATTTTCACATCGCTGTTATTGAAATAAGGTGTTTTTTTAAAAAAAATATATACTTTGTTTTTATTCTTTCAAATATTGTTTACTTATATCACCTGACTTTCTGTTGTGGAGCAAAAGTTTATTAGAGTGTTAAAAATTATTTTTCTATTTTAATGTCTAAGGTTTATCTTTTATATTGATTCAGATTTTTTTATAAGAATTAGCTATGAATCTCTGCAAATAACTAGGAAACAGAGAAGCAGATCTCTTAGGAGGAACTCCCTTCAGAGTTGCCATGAGAACAAGTCATACTCCAAATATTAAATTTAGTTTTTTAATCAGTTTCAAAATCAAAACCACTTTTAAGTCATTGGATAATATTCCATCTTTATATTTTCAAATAATCTAATACTAGAGTTGTTTAATGTTGGAAGGGTGAAATGATTTGATTTTAAATCAATATAGATTAATAATTGTGCTATTATTTTTCCAAGTCTTTTTTCTCTTTTATTTCTTTTAAATTAAAATTTATGATAGATTTAAGTTAATTTTATGGATGACTACTATTTTACATCATATTCAATTACAAATTTGCCATGCAAATATGAATGTCTTGTTATGTCATTTGGTAATTTATAAGATGGATAATTTTTTTAAATTCTCTAATATGTTAGAATATAACCATGTGAGTAATCTCTTATTAATATTCTTATTTCCTCATGAATGATCCATGACATCTTTTTTCCATATTAATTTTAGTGATTTTTATTTTTTCTCTTATATAACAGCTTTATTGACTTTTGGGAAAAGTTCTCAACTTTATGAATTGTTTCCCTAATTTTCTGATCCATGGATTGTTGATCTTGCTTTTATAATCTCTCTTTAAATAAAGGGTTTTCTTTAAGTCTTTAGTTTCACCTTTTTAAAAATTTTCTTTAGGTGAAGGTCTTATTTGTTTCTCTCTCTTTCTCTCCCTCTCTCTCTCTCTCTCTCTCTCTCTCTCTCTCTCTCTCTCTCTCTCTTCTTCCCCCTCTCTCTTTTGGTCCCTTCAAATTTGTTCTTTAGACCAGTCCCAAAGTAATCTTCTTGGTACAAAGTTCTAGTAGTGTTATAATCATAATCAACATCATTAGTTGTCGTTATATTATCTATCAAATAAAATAATAATACAAGAGCAAGATTTCTATTGATATACACGCTTATTTTCTTTGCTATTCAACTGAATGATTTTTCTACTTTTATTCTTCAGGATTCTCATATTATCTTACAAGACTCTAAAAGAGATAAGAACAATGGAGTCTGAATATTAATCAAACCATACTATTTTCACTTTTTAAATTTCTTTTTGGTCTTTTTGTTTCTTGTGGTTTGTCTCTTTTGCTCTTAATCTTCTTTCACAATATGACAGATTTAGAAATATGTTTAACATGCTTGTACATGTGCAGGACAATTTTTGCTGTGTTGAAGAGGGGGAAAGGAAGAGAAGGAAGAAGGAAAATTTGGAATTCAAAATCATACACATATGAAGGTTGAAAATTATATTTAATGTATACATATATTCGATTTGTCAAGTATTTTAACATAATTAACATGTAGTGGATATCCTGCCATCTAGGGGAGCGCTTTGTTAGGGTTAATTTTGAAGAATTACCCATACATATGTTTCGCAAATAAAATTTAAAAAAAGAAAATATATTTATATGTGATTGGAAAATATATTATTAAATGAAAAAAGAATGGTTGAACTCAGACTTTAGTTTGAGCTAATCATTTGGTGGATTGATTTTTACATCTCTTTCTCCTGCTATCTTTGACATGTAAACTTTTTTCCTTCCTATTTGCCTTCAATACATTTAAGCCAGTCTTGGAGATGTAATTCTCAATTTTTTCTCATTAAGGTGTGGGAAAAGGGTTATACTGGAAAAAGAGGAAAGAGGAAGTATAATGGAAGAAGTAGTTCACATGAAGAGGTGCAAAAAACCTACTACAATTGAGGGAAAGAAGGGAGAGGGATGAGTATTATTTGAAGCTTAATCTCATCAGTTTGGGCTCTAAGAGTGAATAACTTAACCATTCAGTTGAATATAGAAATTTACCTAACTTTATGAAGAAATAGGAAGAAAGAATAGAAAGAAAAGGAAGGGGGATGATAGAAAGAAGGGCAGAAATAGTAAGGGAAAAGATAAGAAAAAGGGGAACAAGCAAAAGATGGTAAGATAGTGGGTGAATGGGTTAAAAAAACGCTTTTAAGAGACAGTGGGTGGTGATAGGAGACAAGATAGTGGATAACACCACTAGGAACAAGATGGAAAGAGAGAACAAAAGGATATACAGAAGAGAAAATAGAATGGAGAGAATATTATAACTGTTATTATAACTGTGTTATTATAACTGTGAATGTGAATGGGCTGAATTCTCCCATAAAATGGAACCAAATAGCAGAATGTAGTAAAAAAAAAAAAAAACAGAATCCTACAATGTGTTGTTTAGAAGAAACACATATGACACAGAGAGACACATATTAGAGTAAAGGTAAAAGGCTGGAACAGAATTTATTGTGCTTCAAGTAAAGTAACAAAAGACGGGATAGCAATTCTGATTTCATATAAAGCAAAAGTAAAAATAAATCTTAATAAAATGATCAGGAAGGAAATATATCTTGAAGAAATGTACTGTAAATAATGAAGTAGTAATGATAATAAATGTGTAAGCACCAAATGGTAGAGCAGCCAGATTCCTAGAGATGATTTTAAGTAAATATCAGGGAAAAGTTAGAAAGCAAAAATAGACTGTTGAGGGACCTCAAACTTCCTTTCTTTGAATCAGATAAATATAACCATAAAATGAACAAGAAAGAAAGTAGAGAGATTAAGGAAATCCTAGAAAATCTAGATGTGGTAACTTTTGGAGAAAATTGAAAAGGGACAAAATGGAATAAACCTTTTTCTCAACAGTATATGGCACCTTCACAAAATTTTACCATGTATTAGGACACAAAAACCTCAAAGTCAAATTCAGAAAGGCAGAAATTGTAAACACTTCCTTTTCAGATCACCATTCAATAAAAATATATATTCAGTAAAGAGGCAGGTAAAGATAGACTAAAAACCAATTGGAAATTAAAAAATCTAATTCTAAAAAATGAGTAGGTCAAACTACAAATCACAGAAACTATCCATAATGTCATCCAAAGTGAATGATAATAATCAAACAACATATTAAAACATATGGAATGCAGCCAAGGCAGTTCTTAGGAGAAATTTTATATCTCTAAGTGTTTACATGAAGAAAATAGGGAAAGGGCAGATCAATCAATTGGGCACACAACTAAAAAAGCTAAAAAAAAAAAAAAAAAAAAAAAAGAACAAATCAAAAACTCCCAATACCAAATTAGAAATTTTGAAACTCAAGGGAGAAATTAATAAAATTTAAACAAAGAAAACCATTTAACCAATAAATAAACTGAGTTGTTTTTTATGAAAAAACAATAGACAAAATTTTAGTGAATTTTATTAGGAAAAGGAAAGAAAAAACCAAATTGCCACCATCAAAAATGAAAAAGATGAACTTACCACCAATGATAGCATAATTAAAGCAATTAACTAGGAGCTATTTTGCCCAATTGTATGATAGCAAGTCTCACAATATGACTGAAAAGAATATTTACAAAAATATAAATTGTTCACATTAACAGAAGAGAATATAAATTACTTAAATAATCTGATTTAGAAAAATAAATTGAGCAACCCATTAATGAACTCCCTAAGAAAAAATCCCCAGGGTCAGATGAATTCACAAGTGAATTCTACCAAAAACTTAAAAGACAACTAATTCTAGTACTATATAAAGTATTTGGAAAAATAGATGAAGAAGTATTGTCAAATTCCTTCCATGACATCAATATGGTCCGGATACCTTGGATCTACTATTAACAATTACTGAGACAGGAAGATCCAAAACAATGAAATAAAATTATTATAGACCCATGTCCCTAATGAATATTGATGCAAAAATTTTAAATAAAATATTGGAAAATATATTATAATAACTTATCGGCAGGATAATACATTATGACCAAGTTGGATTTATACCAGGAATGCACAGCTGATTCAATATCAGGAAAACTATTACTACAATCAATCATGTTAATAGCAAAATAAATAAAATCACATGATATTCTCAATAGATGCAGAAAAACCTTTTCACAAAATACATCATTCATTTCTTTTAAAAACACTAGAAAGCAGAGGAGCCAAGATGGCGAACCCCAGACAGCTTTCTCTGTGAGCTCCTGAGACCTTCCCTCAGACCCAGACAAACTGAGACTCCGAACTGGTTTTGGAGTGAGGGCTCCACCAAACATTTGGACTACAACACACTTCTATCAACAATGTACTTTGAAAAAACTCCAGAGAAGGTTAGCCTCAGGGGATCGGCTGCTGGCCCCAATCACACAACAGCCTGCCCCCGGCGGAAGTTGGACAGAGGAGGGTTTTAGGCTCCCAGGAAGCCCCTGGGAGACACCTGGGCCACTTTGCCCTGCTTGCGGGTAGGTGCTTTGGCAGATCTGCCTTTGGTAAAGGGTGGATTGAGAGCAGTTGAAAATGTGGTCCTAGTGCGGATTTAGCTACCCAGCCTCAGACCTGGAAGTCAACTCGGCAAACTGCCCCAGGGCAAATTGAAACTGCAGCACAATCCCCTACTGGTGACTGATACCTCAGCTCAAAACCATGAGTAAGAAGCAGAAGAGTGCTGTCACCATAGACAGCTTTTACGGAGAGAAAGTAGAGAAGTCCCCAGATCCTGAGATTCTGAAAACAATACCAGATGAAGCCACAAAGGCGGACTTATCTGAAAGATTGCATAAAGAATTGCAAAAGAGAGCTAGAAGAAGAATGGGGAAATAAACTGAGATCAGGGCAACAGAGATATCAAAAACTGGAAAACAGGACCAGTGAATTGGAAAAAGAAAACAATTCACTGAAAAACAAAATTGGTGAATTGGAAAAAATCACCAATTCACTGGAAAATAAAAATGGTGAATTGGAAAAGACAAAAATTTACTGAAACACAAAATTGGTGAATTGGAAAAAGACAACAATTCAATGAAAAATAAAACTGGCAAAATGGAAAAAGAATGCATTGAATCATGAAATTCAACTGGTCAGCTACAAAAGGAGCTTAAAAAAAGATAACTGAAGGAAATAATACTTTAAAAATTAAAATTGAACAAATAGAAGTAAATGACTCAATAAGACTTCAAAAAGCAGTCAAACAAAAACAAAAAAAATGGAAAAATAGAAGAAAATATGAAATATTTTCCTAGGAAATCCTAGGAAAAATCCTAGGAAAACAACTGACTTGGAAAACAGATCCAGGAGAGACAATCTAACGATTATCAGACTCCCTGAAAGTCACGATGAAAAAAAGAACCTTGATACTATCTTCCAGGAAATCATGAAAGAGAATTGCCCTGATTTTTTAGAATCAGAAGGCAAAATTGGCATTGAAAGAATTCACCGATCACCTCCTGAAAGAGACCCCAAAATTAAAACCCCAAGTAATATCGAGGCAAAATTTCAGGACTATCGCACCAAGGAAAGGCTATTACAAGCAGCGAGAAAGAAACAGTTCAAAAACCGAGGAACTGTAATTAGTATTACACAAGAGAGTTGGTTAACCAACTCCCTAAGAAAAAATCTGCAGGGCCAGATGGATTTACATGTGAATTCTACCAAACATTCAAAGAATAATTAATTCCAATACTATATAAACTATTTGAGAAAATAGGGACAGAAGGTATCCTGCCAAATTCCTTCTATGAGACCAATATGGTGCTGATAGCTAAACCAGGTAGGGTGAAAACAGAGAAAGAAAATTATAGATCCATTTCCCTAATGAATATTGATGCAAAAATTTTAAATAAGATATTAGCAATGAGATTACAGAAAGTCATCCTCAGGATAGTACACTATGACCAAGTAGGATTTATACCAGGGATGCAGGGCTGGTTCAATATCAGGAAAACTATCAGCATAATTAATTATATTAATAACCAAACTATCAAAAACCATATGATTATCTCCATAGATGCAGAAAAAGCATTTGATAAAATCCAACACCCCTTCCTATTAAAAACAATAGAGAGTATAGGAATAAATGGGTTTTTCCTTAAAATGATCAGTAGCATCTATTTAAAACCATCAGCAAGCATCATATGTAATGGAGACAAACTAGAACCATTCCAAATGAGATCAGGAGTGAAAGAAGGCTGCCCACTGTCACCAATACTATTTAATATTCTATTAGAAATATTAGCTTTGGCAATAAGAGAAGAAAAAGAGATAAAAGGAATTAGAGTAGATAATGAAGAAACCAAATTATCACTCTTTGCAGATGACATGATGCTATACTTAGAGAACCCTAGAGACTCAACTAAAAAACTACTAGAAACAATTCACAACTTTAGTAAAGTTGAAGCATTCAAAATAAATCCACATAAATCATCAGCATTCTTATATATTACCAACAAAGTTCAGCAGCAAGAGATACAAAAAGAAATTCCATTCCAAATATCAGATGATAGGATAAAATATTTGGGAATCTATCTGCCAAGAAAATGTCAGAAACTATACGAACTAAACTACAACACACTTTCCACACAAATAAAATCAGACCTAATCAATTGGAAAAACATTAACTGCTCATGGGTAGGCAGAGTGAACATAATAAAAATGACAATACTACCCAAACTAATCTACTTATTTAGTGCCATACCAATCAAACTCCCAAGAAATTATTTTACAGATCTAGAAAAAAATAGTAGCAAAGCTCATTTGGAAGAACAAAAGGTCAAGGATTTCAAGGGGATTAATGAAAAAAAAGGCAGATGAAGGTGGCCTTGCTGTACCAGATGTAAAACT
>JAJPUD010006394.1:91724-131098 GCA_023553655.1 Myrmecobius fasciatus
TATACACCCAGAGAGAGGGATGTGAAATGTGGACCACAACATAACATTTTCATGTTCTCTATTGAGGTTTGCTTTCATTGTGTTTCCTTTATCGGATTATTCTTTCTCGTAGATACAATTTCTCCTGTACAAAAAAATGATGCAATAACTATACATATATTCGATTTCTTAAGTATTCTAACATAATTATCATGTAGTGGATATCCTGTCATCTAGGGGAGGGGTGGGGAGTAGGGGGGGAAATTTGTAACAGAAGCTTTGTAAGGGTTAATGTTTAGGAATTACCCATACATATGTTTTGCAAATAAAATGTATCAATAAATTAAAAAAAAATCTGTATCTCATGTCTCAGTTTCTCTGCTAAGAAATGAACCTGTACCTTCAGCTGTCTTCAGGACATCATCAACTAGCTGGCTCATCTCAAACTCAAAGTATCCCTGTTAAGCTTATTTTTCTCCCAAGCTTTTCTTCTTTATGATTCCTCAGTTTCTTTCTGTGACATTATTATTGATCTCATCTCCTATGCTGAAAACCTTGTTGTTTTGATTTTCTCTTCCTTTTACTCTTCATTTTTAACCAGTCGTCAAATTCTATGAATTATATTTCAGGAATATAGTTAGCATCCATTCCCTTGTTTCTATTCCCACTTTCAGGACTTTGTGGACCACTGCAATATTCTCCTGACAGCTTTTCTTACCTTCTATTCTTTGTATAGTGCCAAATTGAGATTAGTCTGGCATGACCTATTTTGATGAAACTTAAAGATTTTTTTTTTGAAAACCAAGACATTAACTCTCCTTAAATCCTTTCAGCGCCTCCTTTTTATTTCCAGTCTTTTAGAGGTCATTGTCTTTAGGGATGGTGCCATATTTTAAACAGACACACAGACACAGACACATACATATACATTTACATATATATAAATATATATATACATGTGTATATGTATGTGTATTTATATGTATGTGTGTATGTGTATGTATATATACATATTTAATATTATATTTTAAATCATATGTGTTTAAAGGTAAGAAAATTTTCTAAATATCCCAGGGACTGATTACTAGCACAGGCAATTAATGGGCCTATTTCTTCAAAAATCAAGGAATAATAAGGAAAGCAAAAGTATGAGAGGAGACAAGGAGAGAGCTAGAAATAGATAGAAACATAGAAAAATGTGTGGATAGAGAGGGAGTAGGAGACATAGAAAAGGGGGTTGGTTCAGAGCTTAGCTCTTCTACCAGGTACAAAATATCAGTGAAAAAGTAATATGACTTATTAAATACTGTTGCCATTTTTATTGCTACAGAGTCTGTTATAGGTGTAGCATTAGTCCAAATAGTCTATCAATTGATTATCATTTATTAAAGCTTGCTTTGTGTCAGGCATCGTTTTTGCTGCTCATACTTTGTTTCTGCAGAGGACCAATAATATAACCAGGTGATGTCTTGACTTGTTTGTGAACTGGATTTAAGTGAGGCAGAATTGCACACAATCATCAGCTTCTCTCTCTCTTCCAGAATCAATGAAATCCAATAGCAAAACAAAAGTCAAGATGACTGATGATGGAGGATGCACTGTATGATATTAACATCTTTGCAAGTTCTAAGTACTCCCCAGCACCGGCTTCAATCACTTTTATAGCTGTGGGAAGAGATTGCTTTCATCCATCCATCCCCCTTGGAAAAGTCTTCCCATGTTTGAGGTGGACATCCCCCCACTGACCACTGGATTTAGTCTGTCTGCTGACTGCTTTATTGGGTTTGGCTGTTGTGCAAACTAGGGCTTCTTGGAGCCCCAAGTGAAAGCTGAGTGTTAGGTGGACACCGAAGGTAGATGAACAGCCCTGCAAAGGGCTCTTATATAAGTGCTAGTCTTCCTTGAACATTTCATATACTTTGGGTATGTGCATTACTGCCAAAAACTGAACTAAACACGGGAGTTACAAAGAACGGCAAACACACTGTCTTCAAGGAGACTCATATTCTAGTGGAGAAGAGAATATCCCAAAATTTGTAGCCTATGCATACACATACATATGTATGCATACATATATAGATAGATAGAAAGAGGGAGAGACAGAGACAGACAGACAGACAGATGCAGAGAGAGAGAGACAGAGACAGACAAAGGGAGAGTGAGACAGAGACAGACAGAGACAGAGAGACAGAGAGAGAGGTAGAGACAGAGATACAGAGACAAAGACAGAGACAGAGACAGAGAAGAAGAGACACAGAGACAAACACAGAGAGACAGATAAGAGAGAGAAAAAGAAACAAAGAAGGACACATAGAAGGAGACAAAAATAGTCAGAGAGATAGCGACAGAGAAGAAGAAATACTCAGAGACAAAGACAGAGAAGAAGAGGAGAGATGGAGCAAAGGAGACAGAAAATCAGAGACCTAGAGAAAAGGAGGATATTCTGGGGAGAAGTTGGAAAGACTTCCTGCAGAATGTGGAACTTGAGCTGACTCTTGAAGGATGCCAAAGATGTTAAAATGCACATTCCAAGAATGAGAGACAGACAGAACAAATGGAAAAAGTCAGGAGATGGAGTGCCACAATCTAAGAAAAATAAGTAGATTAGGGAAGGTAGAAAACAGAATTCATGGAGAGAAGTAAAGTATGAAAAGATTAGAAAATTAGTAAGTGGCTAGATAGTGAAGAGTTTCTTTTTTGTTTTTTGTTTTTATTTATTTTGATAATAGCTTTTTATTTTCAAAATACATGCAAATATAATTTTCGAGATTGACCCTTGCAAGATGTTTGTTTCAAATTTTTCTCTCTTCTACCATCCCCTGCCCTAGAGAGCAAGTAATCCAATGTACTTTAAAGAAGTGCAATTATTCTATACATATTTCCACATTTATCATGCTGATAAAGAAAACTCAGATCAAAAAGGAAAAACAATTGAGAAAAATAGTAAACAAACAACAACTAAAAAAGGTGAAGTACTATGTTGTGCTCCACATTCAGGCCCTATAGTTCTCTTTCCATCATGTCTGTTTTAATTGGCTTGAATCACCTCATTGCTGAAAAGAGTCACATCCATCAGAACTGATCATCACATAATTTTGTTATTACTGAGTACAATGTTCTCCTGTTTCTATTCATTTTATTCAACATCAGTTCCTCTAAGTCTGTCCAAGCCTTTCTGAATCATCCTGATGATCATTTCTTATTGAACAATAATATTCCATAACATTCATATACCATAACTTATTCAGCAATTCTCCAACTGATGGGCATCCACTCAGTTTTAGTTTCTAGCCACTAAAAAAGGACTGCTACAAATATTTTTGCACATGTGGGTCCTTTTCCCATTTTTATGAACTCTTTGGGATACAGACACAAGTGACATTCCTGGATCAAAGGGTATGTACAGTTTTATAGCTTTTTTGGGCACAATTGCAAATTGCTCTTCAGAATGGTTATTTTTGTTTACAACTCCACCAATGATGCATATGTCCCAGTTTTCCCACATCCCCTCCAGCATTTATCATTACCTTTTCCTGCCATCTTAGCCAATCTGAGAGGTGTATAGTAGTAATGTTGTTATAGGGAGAAGCTTTAAAGGTCATGCAGAAAACCTCATATCTGATCATGGATATATGCCTTATTGAGTGCAGATGTGAGGAATGAGGTATAGACAGGGGTGGGGAAGTCACATTCTCCACTTACATCACTTTGGCAGATAAGTGGAGATTAGAGTGGCAAGACACATGAAACAAGAAAAAAATCCCAAAAGGCTATTACAATGTCTGGACAATGATGATGAGGATGGGGGCCATTGTCAATGAAGAGAAAGAGATGTAAATGAGAAATGTTGTGAAAATGGAAACAGAAAATTGATGATGAATTGGACATTTGGGTTGTGGGAGAGTATGAAGTCAAGTATGATTTCAAGTTTGTTGAGCATTAGGTAACTGGGAGGATGGTGGTGCCCCTCACAATATTAGGAAAGTTGGGAAGTATAGAAGGTGATGTTCTGTTTTAGTCTTCAAACATTTGAGTTTAGGGTTAAAAATGAGAGAAAGTATGAAACCATGGAAAAATAATTTTTAAAGGAAATATGCTGTTGCAAGACTCTAGTAAAATTTGACTCAGAGATCAAAAATATAACATGGCAGCACAGTGTGGTAGAGTTCTAAGCAGTCATGTGAAAGTGGGATCAGATATTAGCCTTGAAATTTAGAAGATTTATAATTGTGGGCATTAATTTCCTTCTCTTTAAAATTCATATCATAATTCTGTCTATATCTTCTGTTTGTTTTGTTTTTTACATTCTACTATCTACTTGATAGGATCCTTGTGTAAATGAAGTATTTCTTTGAGCACCAAATCATAGATTTGTGTTCAAGTGATCTGAGACACCAGCAAGTTCTCATTTTACAAAGAGGGCTTCTGAGCTCATATGAGAATTAGCAAGTATTTGAAGTAGAATTTGAACACAATTTTTAATGATTAAGGTCCTGTATCTTATCCATTGAGGCACATTACTTCACACTATATGTTCACAAGATTTATGACTTCCTCACTATGATAGATCTCCCAGGGTGGGAATTACCTCTATTAACAAAAGATTGAAGTTTTACAATCCATGCTTTAGGACCTAAATCCTAGGAATTTTCCAGACATACAGTAATTTGTCCAGGGTCAAATAGTACTAATAAGTGTTAAAACCAATCTTTCAACCAGATTTCTCTCTACTCTCACCCTACTATGTGATTACTGTGAAACACTACTTCTAAAGTTCTATATTCATGTGAGTTATTATTATGATGTAGATTCTAGAAAAGAATGAGCCAGAGCTAGCCCACTCAGGCAGACTATATGACTCCTTGGAGAGCACTCATTGTGTAACTGGCATGAGGTTAGCTAGATACTCTTCATGGCAGCTACTATGCCCTAGGAGCAGGCAAATTAGCTAAAATAAATCTTTACTAGGCTGTCTTCTCAGTGTTTATGTCAGAAGGTGTTGGAAAATGGAGAATGTGTCCCTTGTTAGAAGGAGATATATTATTGCTGTAAGAGTCACTGGCCTGCAGCTGAAACCAGGGTGCTTGATACCAATCTGGCATATGGCCAGGGTCAGAAAAATGGCTGAAGTTGGCAGCGTGCAAGACTGCTGATTTTCCTGGGGGAATAGCTGCTTATGATAGCATTCCCCACCTCAATGACAGTTTCAGAATAAAAGAAGAATTGGGCTTAGCCTAAAGCCATGGAAGCTGCTAGCTCAAAGTGGTTATTCTTCCCTCCCATTAGGTGATGAGGTGTTTTGGATAACATCACAAGTTTCTTGAAAGCCTCCCTCAGTGATTATATAGCAGGATTACAGCTTCAGGCAATGACAGAACATTAAAGACTCCAGAGGAAAAAAAATAACATCTTCTTAGGAGAAAGAAGAAAAGGATTAGAAAATAATGTATCTAATAATAAGACCATCAGAGGATTATGATGATGATATTGATAATCAATAATAAGACTATTGTCCACTATCTAGTCATATACCATAGTCCTTTTAAAATTAGATCCTTCTAGGTGCTTTTCCTTCCATTAGATTTAGAATGCATTATCTCAGGAAGTTTGCATTTTCCTGAAAACAAAGCAGTTGGCAGAGTTAGAAAAATAAATTTCCACTGTTCTGTACTTGTTTACTTAAGCATATACTTTGGGTGTCAGAAGCAGTTTTTCCCCCCTCAGTGCCTACATTTGCATAGTGTTTATAACCCAGAAGCTTATTCAAGAATGGTAAAATTTAGCAAGGAATACTCTTTAACTAAGGTGGTTGTGACTGCTGTAATCTGTTAGTCATATTCCAGGTGCTTTTCTTTCTCCTGTTTTCTATGACTCTTCTAAAAAAGATTTCAAAAATCAGAAGTGGAGAGACACAGTTTGGTAATGAGAGTCTCTTTAAGAAGCTATCCTCCTGTTTTTTTAACATTAGTACCAAGATCGCTCATTTAACTGGACAGAGATGGGGGTTTGTGGTGTGCATTTCCTACTGAAAAATATTGTCATTTTGTCAAGCAGAAGACATAACAGATTCATAGTTCTAAAAAAAAAACTTTATTTTTGGATTTCTTTATTCTCTACACAATCTCCAGAAAACAGGCAGTTTCTTTATGCCTTTGTGTTCCAAAATGTAAACAGAATAATAATGTTTGTTCACTAAAATAAGGCATATAAAACAAAAGATAAAATATAAAAAGATAAATCCTGCATTATTTTTATACCCTGGGAATAAAGAAACCATATAAATTATATGATCATAGATTTAAAGGTAGAAGGGATCTTAAAGAATATCAAGTGAAATACTCTCATTTTTACAGATGAAGAAGCTGAGGCAAGGAGAGATTTAAGAGTCTTTCCCACAGTCATATAACAAGCAAGAGTATGAAATGGCATGCCAACCTAGGTCTTTTTTGGCCCAAACTACTAATATTTAAAATATATACATATTAATTATTCTAATATATTATGATTAATATTTAATACATTATATGGCAATATTAATATGTTATAATATATAATTAATAATTATGCAATAAGGTTAATATATAGCATGTTATAATTAGCATGTCATATTATATTTAAATATAGAAATATTAATATTAAATATATAAATATTAAATATATATATAAAACTATAATATTTTTTCTGCTTCACATAATATTTCATTGTGTAGTATACTTGACCATGGGTTCCTGAAGTTTATGCCACTAGAAAAAAAGCACCAGCAAACCCTACCAAGGAACAAAGTAAATCTTTTGAGTGCTGACATATTATACCATGTAGCCCCAGGATTGGTTTGATGTACGAAAATTCCAAAAAGCTTACCTAAAGGTTTTTTCCATATCATATCAAAAGATTCATTTGGCTAGAATATTTGCAGAATAAATCAGTATAAATACAGAGGTTTGGGGTATCTGGAAGCATTTCCCCTTCTATATGAGTTCATTTTTTTGGCTAGAAATATTCCTCTCGAGAAAAACAAGCAAACAAAAATAAAAACAGCAAAAACAAAACAGCATAATGTTCCATTTGTCAGTTTTCATTGTATCTGCATGTTGCATTTAGTCATTTTCCTGGAAGTCAGACACTACTGTCCTAGTAAGAACTGACCTAATGCCTTCAAAGAAACTGTTCACTTTCTGGAGTGAACACTACAGAATCATAATTATTGAGTTGGAAGGAATTTTATTGGTTTAACACCTTATTTAGAGAAATGAGCAAATTGAGGCACATGTCAGTTAAATGGATTGTCTTGGGTTTCAGGGCTAGCAATTTGAGTCATGATTTGAAATCAGGTCAGGTAGGAAGTCTGAATCAGAAAGTCTTATTTTCTTGAGTTCAAATACAGCCTCATACACTTACTAACTGTGTGACCTTGGGCAAGCCATTTAATCCTGCTTGCCTCAGTTTCCTCATCTGTAAAATGAGCTGGAAAAGGAAATGGCAAACCACTCAGATGTCTTTGTCAAGAAAACCTGAAATAGGGAGAGGAAGAGTAAAACATGAGTGAAAATGATGATTTTTTTTTAAAAGCTTCCTGTTTAGAAGGCCAGTGAATGGATTATGGGAATGCCAGGAGAAAGAACCTTTCTGTTTTATTTCCACTAGTTAAGAAGTCATAAATCTACATTAAGTAAAACTAATTGTAATCTGCCATAATTATCTGATGGTCGTCCTTATATGACAGCAATCATCCCAATTTTAAACCATTTTTAATACTGGTGAAGCAGATGAGTTTATATACCCAAAAGGCACATAAGATATCACTAAGTTATAAAGTTTTCTATCATGTATTTAAAATTGAACTATGTGCTCTATCCATTTCTTATCAAAAATTTAAAAATAATGAAATCAAGAGGAAAATATCTTTGCCCAGTCTTTATGGAAGATCACAACTAATGGAATGTTATCATGTTTTAAAGATATCGAAGGATATTCTTTCTATTTCTCATTTTAAATCAGGTGATTTCTTTCATGTTTGTCATGTTTATTCAAAGATGATGGGGGCAATTCCAATAAATGAGAAGACATAAATCGTGCTCTCAAAGAATTTACAATAGAACCAAAAACCCATCTAATTTCGTCTAAGAAAATAAAATGCATTAATGATAAATAATTTCTAAACATGAGTGAAAAATGAACATTATAAATAAAACAAGGCATACATCAAGTGTCTGAAAAATATTTGAGAATTTTAGTGGGCTGCACAACTTCTTTGTGAATTAAAAGTGTGATGTAAAAAAATAAAGAAAAAGAATGCGGTTTTACACTATATGAAGAAAGGAATAGCTTTTAAGCATAAAGAAATAATGATTCCACTGTACTTTGCTCTGGTCATTTCAAATTTGGAAATATTTTATTCAATTCCAGATTTCACAGTATGAGAAGGACATTTATAAACTGGAACATCCAAGAAAGCCAGCGAGTTTGGTGAAAGCCTTTTTAATCCATATCATATAAGTATGTTTGAATCATAAAGTCTCATCTTCTTGAGTTTAAATCTACCTTCAGACACATTAACAGTGTGAACTTTGGCAAGCCACTTAATTCTGTTTGCCTCAGTTTCCTCATCTATAAAATAAACTAGAAAAAGAAATAGCAAACCACTCTGGTTCATGAAGGATGTTGGGATCATATGAAAAAAAGATTTATGAATAGAAGAACTTTAGAAGCCATCTGATACAACCTTACAATTTATGGTTGAAGAAATTGAAGAATTGGGGATTGTATGAGAAAAACATATTTGAATTGTCCTTATTCTCTGGAGTGAATGAAGGCTGATAAAGACACCAGCCCCACTTTTTTCTTCTGAGCCATCTGGGTGCAGTGGCAAGATATAGATCAGAACAACTAGAGATGGCCCTGAATGCAAGGAAAGAGAGGGTTTTATATCTATCTATCTATCTATCTATCTATCTATCTATCTATCTATCTATCTATCTATCTATCTCTATCTCCATATATAATTATATTCACTATATATAAACATATATATATATATATATATATATATATATTTTATTATCCTTTAGGCATAGCTCCACATTTCTCTTTACCAACAGTTCTTTAGTGTCTCAATTTTCCCATATTCCCTCTAACATTAGTCATTTTCCTTTTCTGTCATATTATCCAATCTGATAGGTAAGGGGTGGTAGATCAGAGTTGCCTTAAATTCATTTCTTTAACTAGCAGTGATTTAGAGCATTTAATGACTACTTTATTTGATTATTTCTTTCAAATATGTTTGATTATTGTATTTGAAAACTGGTGAGACTGGGCTTTTGAAATAGAGTAGGAATATCTCACTCAATTAAGATTATGGATGGCCTTGAAAATCATTCAAAATAATTTGAATTTTATCTTGTAGACAACATCAAGTCACTGAAGATTTTTAAGCAGCAAAATATTATTAATAAATAATGTTTTATCAATATTAATTTTCTTATGAAGTGACATTATGGAATTGGGGTTAGAGGATCAACCTCAGAGTCAAGAAGACTTAACTTCATGCAGTACCTATTGGAGAAAAAAACTTAGCTGTTTGACCCTTAATATCTCTGAAGGTCTCTGAAGCAGGAATACTATTAGGAGATAATCAACTGCATGGAAAGAGGTGATGGGGACATTACTTTTTATTAGATAGGAAGGAAGAAAGAGAAGATAAGTGAATACTAGTAAGAAAATTTAAGCGAATATTGATTAGAGAAATGCAAATTAAAACAACCCTGAAATACCACCTTACATCTATCAGGTTGGCTAAACTGACAGGAAAAGATAATGATGAATGAGGGGATGTAAGAAAACTGGAACACTAATTTATTGTTAGTGGAATTGTGAATTGATCCATTCAATTTGGAGAACAATTTGGAATTATGCCCAAAGGGCTCTAACACTGTGCATAGCCTTTGATCTAGCAATGTCAATACTGGATCTATAGCCCAAAGAGATTATAAAAGAGGGAAAAGGACCCACAAATGCAAAAATTTTTGTAGCAGCCCTTTTTGTGGTGTTAAGGAATTAGAAATTAACTAGATGCCAGTCAATTGGGGAATGGCTGAATAAGTTATAGTGCATGAATGTAATAGAATATTATTATTTTATTAGAAATTATAAATAGGCTTATTTCAGTAAAACCTGGAAAGATTTGCATGAACTTTTGTTGAGTGAAGTGAGCAGAACTAGGAAAACATTATACATAGTGACAGCAGGATTATGTGATGATCCTCTGTGATGGACTTGCTCTTTTCAGCAATATTCAACAATTCAAGACAATTCCTATAGATTTGGGTTGGAAAATGCTTTCTCTCTAGTAGAGAAAACTCTGGATGTTGAATGTGTATAGAAGCATACTATTTTCACCTTTTAAAAATTTATTTGCCTTTTCTTTGTGGTTTTTCCCTTTTGTTCTGATTTTTCTTTAACAACATGACTATTATGGAGATAAGTTTAAAATGATTATACATATATAACATCAGATTGCATACTGTCTCAGGGAGAGGGGTAAGTAAGGGAGAGAGCGGGGAAAACAAAATATTGAACTTAAAATCTTACAAAAAGAGGAATGTTGAAAACTATCTTTGTATGGAATTGGAAAAATAAAAATGTTATTAAATAGCAAAGTAAAGAAGTTGCTTAAAACAATAGTAGTAACATTTATATTTACATTAATATATACAACATATACATTATGTAGTATATATTGCTTTAAGATTTGTAGAGAATTTACAATATTTAAATGCTTCTTCTGAATCTCAAAACCATCTTATAAGATAGATGTTATCCTTATTTTACCAATGAAGAAACTGAGGTAGGTATAAGTCAAGTAACTGGCCCAGGTACATATAACTAGAAACTCTCTGATTTCAAATTCTATTCATTTATCCCCCTAACTGGCACATTTATCCTGGTGACTTTGATTCCAATAGATGCATAAAGCTTGGGCAAAGTTAAAAAAAAAAGTTCAGTCATTCCTGTGAGGAATGGTGCTGGAAATGAAGAAGAAATGACTACCTCCTACTCTAAAAATATGAGAGTTCAATAAAATAGTCTTTCTAATTTCTTTCATTCCTGATATTTTTATGAAATTTTGTGTGCATGATAAAACAACTGACAAATTGCAATAAAGAGCTAATCAGGATTGACAATAAAATTTGGAGATGCATCCAATCAAGAGTTTCATCATATTTATAAAATGTTTTTCTCCCCAGAATCAAGATTGTAAAAATCAGATAAAAGAGTTTGTCTTTCCCAAACAAAGATCAATCAATCAACAAAAACTTGTTGTAACACTTGTATTCCGGGCATTGTGCCAGAAATCTTGGGACATCAAGACAATTATGGAAGAGCTTCTACCCTCAAAGAGTTTGTATTCTCTCAGGAGAAATAAAAGGTACCTGTATAAACGCTTATAAGATAAAGACATTTTGTAGTGGAAGTCACTAAGTATCATCAGGAGGAGTGTGTCACAAAAGATATTATGTAGAAATCTAAACAAAATTCTAAACAAAATTTGAAGAAAACAGGGAATTCAAAGAGGTTGAGATAAGGAGGGATTACATTCTAGAACCCTTAAACAGACATGTTAAACACCCAGTGCAAAAGAACCAACTACTTGGATTTTCACTTAGAGTTGCTTTTTAAATTTTGTTGTTTTTGTTCAGTCATTTCAGTCTAACTCTTCCTGACCACATTTGGGATTTCCTTGCCAAAAATATAAGAATGAGTTTCATTTCCTCCTCTAGCTCATTTTACAGATGAGGAAATTAAGGCAGCAAAATTAAGTGAGTTACCCAGGGACACATTAGTTATTGTATATTTGAACTCAGGTCTTCCTAACTTCATGGCCATTAAATGTGCTATTTAAATACTGCTCCTCAACTTAGCTACATTTTCAATAGTGGTGATCTAAGATTTTGAGTTGATAAAGACTGAAAAGGATATCTAGATGAACTCCCTTTTTTTTTTCAAATGAGGAAACTGATAATTAGGCAATGATATGCAGGTATTAAGCAGAACATCTGGAATGGGAAATGAATCTTGTTCATTCCAAAGCTAGTGCCCTTTTCATTAAGAAATGCCAATTTTTATATTTGTAAGTCTCTTTTCTTGTCCATTTTGTTTTTTTTTTCATGTCTGTCATTTTAAAACCAAATTCAGCTAACTGTTCTCTCCATTGGAAAGGAAATTAAATGGCCACTCTATCAATAAAAGAAGGGAAAACATTCTTTGTAGTTACTGGCAGATGATTGCAAATTCTGCCTCTGAAATATACCAGCTGTGTTATTATACAGATCAAGTAAACTTTAGTGCCCCTGGGCAACTCTTTCAGATTATAAATTATTTATCAGTTACTGATTTGTATCCATAGAGGGAGTTTCCATACCAATTTTCCCACTTCAAATCACAGTTCTGAAGGAAAAAAAAAAGTTTTGATCTATAGGAATGGCAACTAATCCAATAGCATCAGTTTAGCTAACTCATAAAACAACCATGATTAGGAAAAGTATATATATATATATATATATATGCATATATATATATATACACATATATATATGTGTGTGTGTGTGTACATATATATGTATATTTATGCATCTATATCTATAAGTATACACACACATATATATATATTTAAACTCTCAAATATGCATTGTGCAACATATGTGTGTTTACATATCAACAGCAGACTTTAGGTGATGATAAATAGTGTCTAAACTTTAATTATAGCATTTGAACTCTCTGTCCCCCACTTACATAAACTCTTAAATTTCTCATATGTATGTGGTTGTTTGTGTGTGTGTGTGTGTGTGTGTGTGTGTGTGTGTGTACTGTTTGCATCATGAATAATTAAAGAGTATAAACCAATAATATTTTAATAAATGACTCTTTTAATCACCTGCTAAAGAATTATGGGAACATAAAATGAGCCTTATACAATCATATATGCAGAGCTAGAAGGGACCAAGAAGCCGTATCATTTAAACAGTTCATTTAATAAATTAGGAAACTGAAGTCCAAATGATTAAGTGACTGACCCAGTGATATACAGATAATAAGCTTTAAAGCCTGGATTTAAGCTTTAACTTTCTCACCAAATATGATGTTTCCCTTCCCCCTACTATATTATTGTTGTTATTTCATAACTGACAAGATTAGCCATGTAGAGACTCAAAAGCTATTGGCCCTCTGGCCTAGATTCAGTAGTTGATATGGAGGGAATGGCTTACATTGACAGTAATTCATCTTTCAGGTTCATATCAGAAATAAACTTCTAAAGGAGAGAATAAAGAAATAAAAGATTCCAGTGAATTATTGGGAGGTTTCCAAAAAAAAAAAAAAAAGAATGTCACAAAAAGAGCAACAGTTAAAAAGGATTCCCGGGAATTCACTGCTTTTAAAGGAAGAATTGCATAAATTCTTGGTAGCTTTCAATCCTTTAATTGACTGATGCTTTTTAAATATATCCTAGGTGTTTTTTTTCTGGAACCTCCCTTTGAGCATGGGACCTTGACAGGAGCCAAAATCAGATGACTTGTGGTATGCAGATTCCTTTCATCTATATAAGTAAGATTTAGAGCTGCTGGTTTGGACCTCCATTTCAGAACAACCATCTGCTAAAAAAAATTGGCTTTAGGGGCAGAAGCCATAGCTCAGAAGGTGACAAACGACTTTGGCTGGATCAGACCCATAAAGCATAGGCTAGGGTAATAATTTTAAATCAATTTACATTGTGACTGAAGTTTCCATTTACTGTGGGCAAGCAGGTCTTTGATCTATGGTTACTCTGACCACAGAAGTAATGCCCCTGTCTGAGAAGTTTCTCACAACCCAATATTAGGTAGGGAATATGGGCAGTGGTAAATTGCAGGGCATGTGTGATAAAGAGTGAGGGATGACTGTTCAATTAGCAAATCAATAAGTCACTTCCCATATAAATAAATGACCATCAATAAAAGGCAGAGTGGTTATTTAGCTTTTCCACTTTCCCATGGAAGTAGAATCAATGATACCACAAGGGGGAAGGAAGGGCTTAATATTCACCCCAAGATAGAAGTATCTGCCAGGTAAATCTGTAAGATGTATTCTAGTTCCATCCATCCTGAAGTCTGCTTTTGGCTGTTTGATGCTAAGGTCTATTCTTGCTTATTCAACCTCATCATTTGGAAGCTGCTGACTTTAAAAAAAGCAAACCCTGTCTCTGCAGAAGGGAAATGATCATTTTCTCTCCTAATGTCTATTATTCAACCATTCTGCTAAAAAAAAAAAAAGCAATGGCATGAAAGTCTGGCTGACTCACAGCACAATCCTTCCACTCAAAGGAATATTAACATCATTTAGGTGGAAGGACATCGAGTAGGAGCTTTATATGCTATTTCATTGGAGAGAGAACAAGGCTGAACTGCCACACCTGTCAACACAGCTTGCTTAAAACTGGGTTTTCAGCTATTGCTGAAATGGTTTGGGGGTGTCCAGAAAGATGCTGCTCACAGTAGTGACTAATAGAAAAAGATAATCTCCTGAAAGTCTTTTCTTTGGTACTTGCTATGCAGCATAGATCTGGCTGTAATCAGAATGGGCACTTTATAATTCCCAGTAGCTCATGAATTGACTAGGCTGCATGTTGGTAGAATTTGCAATAGGACTTTATCATGAGCAGCATGGTTCAGCAGAATGTATATGCTGACTGCTCCTGTATTGTGAGGTTGCTTTTTTTTTTTTAATTCACATTTAATTCTTTGAAAATTTTCAGAGTTTGGGTGTGTTTTTTTCCCTCTCCAACTTCTATTTTTTTCACTGTTAGCAGAATATATTTTGATTCATTTAAAGGATAAGGATTTCATATCATCACAGATGGCTAATAGAAACCAATTAAAAAAAATTGCTTCCCCAACACAGTGGCTTCCCAAATGACAACTGTGTCCTGTTGACACCAAGAAAGGGCTTGAGATGGAATGCCACTATTTATTCAAGAAAGCAAAATCAAAATGTGTTTGTAAATGTCAAACCTTAAATTCATTTTTTTTGTCCTTCTATTTTTCTCCTCAATAACCACAGATAAGGAGTTATGTGTTCACTGGTGGCGTCTCCTTTAAGAAGAAAGAAGCATTTATAATGGCCCAAACAAGGGAAATTGGCACCCATCAAACCTCTGAGTATCTAGAACATGAAGCCCATTTGTGGGCTTCACATGCCCAAAGGGCACTCACAGCACAAACTGTGGGTAACTTCACACGAAGGGACATTATTCCTGCACTTTGCGAAGTCATATATCAAATACCTTTGTGCAAATGGTTGAAACCATTCAGGATTGAGAAAACAACAGGAAGCCCTGGAATAAAGAGAAATACAAGACTAGGGAGAAAAATCATAGCAGGATACACCCACACAGCTCAGAGAGCACAATGTCCTTTTCCCACATTTGCCTTCTGCAATGTTCTATCCTTAACAGAATCCCTTGTCAGTCTATAAACTGGTTAAATGGATTTCATATTCAATGACATTCAGAACCAAAAAGGATGACTTAAGGGCCTTCAAAGTTTATTCCCAGATTAGAATGATAGGTCCTGGTCATCCTATGTTTATTTTTTGATTATGTAATAGTATTTTATCACATAGTAAGAAACAAAATATCTTCACAATCTGTGCTTTAAGATATTTTCTATTCATGAATTTCACTAGGGCCTCACAACAGCCATTTGACCAGGTTTTCTCTGCACTTTTATTCTATTTTACAGAGAAAAAGCTCAGCTTAGAGGCTATGACTAGGTCATGGTCACACAATTAAAAAGTGTCAAAAATAGTATTCAAAACTCAGTCTTTTTCACTCTCAAGCTTCATCCTCTGCTCTGGCTAGGATTGGAGATAAAGTCAAGGAAAGAACTGTGGAAAAAGCACTGGATTTGGGGTGAGAGGACCTAAGGTCAACCTGTGCATCTTGAGGAAATCACCTAGTTTCTCTAGAGCCCACTTTGGGTTGGACAAAATGCCCTCCAAGATTTCTTTCAGTTCTAAATCTATGAATTTTTCCTCATATTCCTCTAACAAAACTTTGTGGATGAAATGTCAGTGACTATTCTCTTTATTCAAGCTGATCTCTAATTTGGTGGCAGGGGACTGATGATGATTTTGTTCTCTCCCTATTCATAGAGAATTGTTTATAACTGCAGTACCAAGCACTTAAAAACAATAAACACAACAACAACGATAACAACAGTTGCTGAATGGTCATAATGGTGTTGCATTCTTTGTCAGCAGTTACTTCAACATTTCCAACATCTCTACCTCAGAATCTGAATGTCAATTCAACTACAGAGAGAATCTTGTCTAAAACAAAGTTATGGTAATGCCATAGAAGGGAGGAAAATAGAAAAAAAACAACAAAGAATATTACTCACTCATTTAAAATTCATAAGCCAAATTTTCATAGAACTTCGCATTTCATGCTTCTGACATTTAAGTCAAAAAATGTGGATTTATTCCAGAATCATTGGGGAAAGATTCGATGCGATGACATGATCTGGATCAAAATAGGTATGATGCTGAATTTATGACCTTTGAAATGCTTCCTTTGTCTTTTCCCTTCTTTAAATTTCCATTATGTTTTTAATATAAAGCAAGCACTTATATAGTACCTATTATTTGCCAGGCACTGTGTTGAGAATTAAAAAAAACAAAAACAAATATTATCTGATTTGATCCTCATGACAGCCCTCAGATATAAGTGCTATTATTATACCCATTTTACAAGCGAGGAAATTGAGATTAAACAATGGTTAAGTGACTCCCTGAGATCAGAAATCTAATAAGTATTGGAGTTCAGATTTGAAGGTAGATTTTCCTGATTCTCAGCCCAATACTTTGCCTACTATGTCACCAGTTACAGAAAAAGTAAATAAAAATACAAACATTAGTGATAGTAATTTTCACATAATGCTGCCCTTAAACCCCACAGTAGTTCCATTAAAAATCATTTTTTCATCATTCTCTCTCCCAAACTTGCAGCTCAGTTTGATTTCCTGAGTGAACTCAAACCATTATCTGTATATCAAAAGTAGTACCTTCTTGGCCCTAGAAAATTCTGTAAATTTAGAGGAGAATAAGGGATCCCCCATATTTAACATGTTTCTCAAAATTGAACCCACTAAATAATTAGTGCCTCAGAAAAGTACTTAAGTTCTGTGTTTTTTCATCTAAAAAAATGTGTGCATGTGTATGCATGTGTATATATGTATTGTGACTTTGTGCAGGATAAGGATTGGTGAACTCCATGGCCTCTTAGATCTATTGTAGCTCTTAATCTATAGTTCTATAAAGGTCTCATTTCTTGTACTTGAACACCACCAACTTCCCAATCAATGCTTTTCTTTCTGATATCTGTAGTTTTATATGTGGTATTAAATGCTGAATCAACATTCATATAAAGATGTTCTAGTCCCTTTTCTACCTACTCTTTTTCCTTGCTTTTTAAATTGTATTTATTATTATTATTTGCTGAGGCAATTGTGATTAAGTGATTTGCCCAGGATCACATAGCTAGGAAGTGTTAAGTTTCTGAGGCTGGATTCAGACTCTCCTGACTTCAGGGCCAGTGTTCTATCCACTATGCCTTCTACCTGCCACCCCCATTATTTTTAGCTTTCTTTACTCTTTACCTTCACTTCCTTTCCCTTCATTACCCCCATGTTCTGTCCTTTAATTCCTTTATACTGACCCTCTTCTGTAATTCTTTTTTTTCTTTTACTTCTCTCCATTCTCTTTTGTTTATTGACATAAAGGGTAAGATCACTGAGAAGAGAAACAGGTAAAAGGAGATGGAGGGAAGGAGGGAAGGATGGAGGGAGATGGAGAGAGAGAGAGAGACAGAGAGACAGAGACAGAGACAGAAACAGAGAGACAGAGAGGGAGGAAGAGAAAAAAAAGAGGAAAGAGGAGGAAGAGTA
Source organism: Myrmecobius fasciatus (assembly GCA_023553655.1). NCBI lineage: Eukaryota > Metazoa > Chordata > Mammalia > Dasyuromorphia > Myrmecobiidae > Myrmecobius > Myrmecobius fasciatus. The sequence continues at coordinate 109,680 of JAJPUD010006394.1, forward strand.
GGGAAGAAGAATGGAGAGGAAAAGAGAGGAGGATACAGGGAAACTCCAAGACACAGGCACAGAATCAGACATATTATCTCCATAAAGGAGATAATATGAAAAAGGGGAAGGGTTATAATGTGGGAGAGTGTAATTTAAACCAATGTATTTATTTTTCTGGTAATATCTACAAGGGAGCAAAATATATTATTTCTTTGTTTTTTCCCACAGTGTAACAGGTGAAAGTGAGCGTTTTTTGGCCTTTATTTTTATATTTATGTTAAAGAATTTATATCAATATTTGCCCCAAGCTTTTGTATAGTCACTTGTCACAGAATATAGCAATATCTGAAGAAGTGAAGATGAACCTCATCCAAAAGATGAATAAAAAGTATATGATGGAGATATGTCATCTACAATATATTGAAAATGAGGAATTGTCCAGGTAAAACAAAAAATGCCACGTACAAATGTGCATGAGAAATGTAGAAAATGATGAGAAATGTAAAGTGTAAAGTAAGTGTAAGTGAATGTAAAAAAAAATAATGTTTTCCACTGTAGCTATGTAAAGTTAAGGCACCTAGAAGTATGCTTCCTGTCTATTGACCTGACACTCTATCTTGGATTTATAAGAAGTGAGAAACAAGAGTCACCCAGGATGAGTGAACAGGAATGAATTGTGATCAGTATCACTGAGGGGAGTATATACATCAATGAGGTCACAGACTCATGCTGGCATGAAAACATAGAAGCATGTCAAGGAGAAAGAACACATAAGCCCCAGAGAAGAAGGTCTCATCACATTGGCAGGGCTGTGTATGTGGTTTAAAAGCGTTATCTTCTTGGTGAAATACTTCAAAGTTTCTAGTTAATGCATGTAATGAAGGGCTTACAATAAATCAGCCAACTAGTAAATCAGCTAATGTATAATAAATATCCATTATGTACATGTTCTTTTTAAAAAATTGTTTTGTTTTTTTCTGTTTATTCATGTATATTAATTTTTAAATGCACATTTCTTTATGAATCGTGTTGGGAGAGAAAAATCAGAACAAAGGTGAAAAATCACAAGAGAGGAAAAAACCAAACAAACAAAAATTAAAAAGTGAGCATAGCATGTGTTGAATTACATTCATTCCCATTGTTTTCTCTTTGGATGTGGATGGCGTGTTCTATCCAGTTTATTGGGTTTGCCTTGGATCACTGAAGTACTTGAGAAGAATCAAATCTTTCCTAGTGGATTATTACACAATCTTACTGTTCTTGTGTACAATATATTCCTGGTTCTGCTTGTTTTCCTTATTATCAGTTCATGTAAATATTTCCAGGACTTTCTAAAATCAATTTATTCATCATTTTATAGAACAATAATATTCCATTACTTTCACATATCATAGCTTATTGAGTCAACTATGTGTATATTATAATGAAAATTAAGACACTATCTTTATGTGCTCTTTGTAGGGGAGGGATGAATTTTATTGATTTCATTGGTAGGGAACTTTTGATGAGAAAACTCCCTTTGTTAATGTAGATTGACTCCTGCTTTGAAATTTATAGTCTAAAAGGGTGCCCTGGAAAAGACATGCATGCTATGTACCACACAACTATTATGTACTACATAAACTCTTGCTTATATCATGAAATATAGCTGAAGAGATGAAAGATACACAAAATAAATGTAGCAAACTATGATAATATATAAATGTAGATAATAACCTTGAAAGAAGGAAGAGTACAATATAGTTGTGAGGAGATAGGTAGGGCTTTCATGGAAAATGTAAGAATTGAAATAAGTCCTGAAAGATGGCTTTGATTGGGATAATTGATGACAGAAAGAAAAGATTTTTGGAGAAGAGAATTAGGAAAAAATACATGTAGATGAAAATATGTAAAGCATTATCAGAAAACAGTGAGCCAACCACTTTGTCATGAGTAGACAATTCTTGTATTAAGGCTATATGAAAAAGTTGGAAAAATAAGTCAAAGATGGATTATGGTACACTTTGAGGTTAGACTTTATCTAGTAATCTACAAGGAGCTCCATAAGTATGGATGTACCCTAAGGCTCTTTCCTAGACCTCTTTATTTATTTATTTATTTTTTATCTCAAGTGTTCTTAGCCTTTTTTGTATCATGGATCTTTTTTGCATTCTGAAGAAGTCTATAGAACACTTTTCAGATTAAAACAAAACTTAATTTAAGAATTCTAATTTCCATTTAGAGATTCATGAAAATAATAATGTATTCATTTTTCTCATTAAAGTTCAGGATCTCCAGAAATCTATCTATGTATCTCATGGACTTCAGGTTAAGAAATCTTTCTTTACACACTCTCTCAGTGAACTTATGAGTTCCAATAGGTTTGCTTGTTATTTCTATGCCAATGATTTAAAGATATTAAAATTCTATGCTGGTCTTTCCTCTAAGATTCAGTGCTACATCACCAGGATTTAATCGGACGTTTCAAACTGGGTGTGCTAGAGGTATCTCAAACTGAATTCATTTCCTTTCCCCAAAATTCTTCCTTAATCCAAAATTCCCTATTTGTATAGAAAGTACTATCATTCTTAATATCCAGATTCTTAATATAGACATTATCCTTAACTCTTAATTTTTTTTCATCCCATATAGATAACTATTTGACAGATTATGTTCTTTCAATCATCATAACAACTCTTGCATTAAGTCCTTCTCTCTTCTCATATAGCTACCAAATTAGTTCAGGATCTTATCATCTCTTTCCTAGATTATTTTAGCAGCTTTCTAACTTGTTTTCCTGCCCATTCTCTCTCTGCTTCATTTCATCTTCTACACAGCTGCCAGTGATTTTCTTTCAGTGTCGATGTGATCATTTTATTCCTCCACACAATAAACTCCAGTAACTTTCTCTTGTCTCTAGAATCAAAAATGAATTCCTTTATTTCACTTTTAAAGTCTTTCAAAACCTTGCCCCAAGCTAGCTTCCCAGTCTCCTTTTATAAAACTCTTCTTGTATTCTGATCACTGGTTTTCTTGGTTCCTCTTACATGGCTCTCTTTCATCTCTGAGCCATTATTGACTCTCCCTTATGCCTAGGATGTACCCCTATTGCACCTTCCCAATCCCACCCCTGCAAAAAATTCTTTTATTCCTTCAAGACATAATCCAATCACCATCATCTTTGAAAGGGTCTTTCTAATTGTCCAAATGCTATTGTCTTCCTTTTCAAACTACATTATATATCCTGTTTGATACTGATTCTCTTTATACTGCTACAGTTCTTTGTTGTCATATCATTACAATTCAAGTTCTCAGTAGTGATTTTTTAATGTAGTCCTAAGAAAGAATAACTGTTTAATAAATGTGTGTTTGTTGCTTGAGTCAGTGAAGATTCTTGATAGAAAATGACATGGCCCACATAAAATTGGGGGAAGATTATTCTAATATGTGGACTGGATTAAAAGGAACAAGATAGGAAAAAATAGTCATGAAGACAAAGTGCAGAGTGCAGTGGAAAGAAAAATAGAATTGGAGTCAACAGTAAGCATAGTTTTAAATCCTGACTCTGACCTAGCTATGTGTGCATGGGCAAGTCACTTTCCCTCATCGAACCTTATTTTCCTAACCTAGGAAGGACCAAATGATGTACACCTTATGTGTACCATTTTGCATGGCTTCAATTAAATTTTATTATTTTTATTTATTATTTTCATTCCATACAATGTTGCTTCTAGCAGCCATCTCCTTCATTTGGCAACTAAGTCAATGTTTGCTAAAGTTTTTTCTGGACATTCTGGATCTCCTTATTGTAGCAATTATTTCATGTTTGTTTAATTTCTCTATCAAATTGTTATAATAGCTATCAGTGCCATTCTTATTATGTTCCACTTTTAGTATTCATTAGGTAATTTAAATAACTTAAAATTCAATATTCTTAATTAAGTTTTCTCATACTTTTTTTCTCATCACTTCTTATTCTTGTTTATTATAAATTCTGAAATGACTTCTGATGGGTCAATAGTCTGACTTCTCAAAAAGTTGAATCAAAAAATTAACTTTTACATTAAAAAAGTCTTTTTCAATTGACAAAAATACATATATTATTATTTTTACTTTAACAGATTAGGAAACTGAAGCCCTGAAAAGTTAAATAACTTGTCCATAATCCCATAGTTAAAAAATATCAGAAGTAGATTTTGAATGCCTTCTTATTTCCAGTTCTATTATTCTAGTCATTTTGCCAAGTTGAAATTTAATCACCAGACTTCACTAGAAACAATTTGCTGTGTTTCAGAAATAATTAGATCTTGATGATTATAGTGTTTCTTTCATTATAACATATAACAATTATTCTAAAATTCATAATTAATATCTTCTTGTGACATGTCCACATCAAATAGCTGTCCCAAAACAATATCTTGAACTTGCTCATCTAATATGCCTTCTTGCTATATCACTAATTTTTTTAAAAATTATTTTTCAGAGAGAAAAGTATTAGTGAATAATCAATGTAATATTGATAGAAAACAGTTAGAACCCTTATAGGCTTAAAGTCATTTTATTTATTTATTGCTTATTATTGTAAAGCCTTCACAATCTGGTGATCCTCTGACTTTATTTCCTCTTTCTTCCTGTCAAGGACACTGTCTTCTAGCCCAGTTTGGTCTGTCCTGAGAAATAAGCAGATATTTTCTCGTGATGATCTCTATTCTCTTTTTTTTTTTAACACATTGAATTCGTAACTATTCTTTAGATTGCAATTCAACAAGTTATAGGTTTAAGTTGGAAAGACCTAGAGACCATGTGGCTTACTACCATTAATTTATAAATGAAGAAACTTTAAATATTAAAAATTCAGAGACATTTGTAAATGTTAGATGAATTGATGCAGGATGAAATAGAATCAGAAAAAGAACAAAAAATTGAATTGAAATCTGTATAATTAGAGTGACCAAGTGTGGCCCTGGAGAAGAGTTGAGAAAGTTTCCTTCACCTCCCCACCTTCATTGCAAAAATGAGCTTTCATGATTGTGGAATGTCATATACACTATCAGAAAAAAAAATGATGTATAGGTTAGTTTTTCTGAACTTCCCTTTCCCAAATTTTAAATATTTGTTAAAGTTAAGAGATGGCTTGTTGGGTGGGGGAAATGGAAATTCAGAAATTAATGTGATGTTGAGACAAAATATATCAATAAAGATAATTAAAAATAAAAATACTTTTAAATTACTATAGTTTAAATATTTATTTCAACTAACATTTATGATGGCTTTTCTATGTTAAAGGGATTTAATTATCAAAAAAAAAGCTTTGCTTTCTTCAAAGAGATATCTACTGGTTCAGAGGTAAATAACATGTAAGATCAAATGAGAGTGAAGGAGAGATCCAGATGAGTTGTCAATATAATTTCAATTAGAGAACCTTTCAGGGGAGAATGAAGGAAAGTTTCACAGAAAAGGGAGGGCATCAGAGGGAAGGCATGAAGAGAGAATTGAAAGGAAGTGATGAATAGGATGAGCCTTGTAAGCTTACAGCAATGACTCAAATTCATGGAGGTAGGTGATGATATATTGAGCTCAATGAGATTTTTATCTATTTTAGTTGTAAAATAAAATGCACAAGTGGAAATACTTCAAAATATCTATAGAAAATAGGGTCCAAATTCAGAGAGCTTTAGATGTTCAGCTAAAACTTTTACATTTTAGTCCTAAGGAAATAGGGAATCACTAAAGGTTTTTGACTAGTGGAAATGCATGAATATATATACATATATATTAGGAAAATGATTGTACAATTTGTAGAGGATGGATTATAGGGGAGATATGTAGTAGATACAAGGATCTTTGAGACTAAGAGAATAGCCCAAGTGAGAGATGCTAAAAGTTGGTGGTTTTGTGAGTGAAGATAACTAGAAAAATCTGAGAGATTCTGTAAAAGTTGTTTGTATAAGATTTGGAAACTAATTTGATGTATGTGGGATGAAGCAGAGAGAAGAGTCAAAGATTATTCTGAGAAGTCAGCATTAGCTCTATAAAGTGACATCATTTAAGAGTTCATTTTCCAACTTTTTAATTTCCTTTTTTCACCTATTCCTAAGAAGCTTCTCTGTACATCTCTGCCAATTAGAGCCAGTTAAAATTCTCTTTCCTAAGATAATGTCATTTGAATTGGTTTCATTATATAAGTTTGGTGTATACTTTGTGGGATGGCAACCAAAGAGAATTTATCTTTGCAGAGCAGCTGGGAAGAAGGCAAAAGCACAGGCTATTCTTTGGGATTGCATTGTAAGAAGGGACCTTTGAGGGGGAGGTTGCACTCTCTCTTACCAAAAAAAAATCATTAAGCTAAAACATAAGGTTCTATACATTCCAATAATAGCCGAGACATTCAAAATTACCTCTTGGCTAGCTGAAAGGTAGCTGAATACCTCATGGCACCGCAGAACATCTTGTACTCCAGTTTCATTAACTTTAAATATGTTAGCATATCAAAAATGGCAGCTGCCAGACACAACCTTCTGTGCACATGAACTAAAGGGTGATCATATTAATGAGAGACTATATGTATGTAATACCACTCAGAACAGTGCTAAAGCAAAGTAGACATTTGGTGGTACCTTAAAAGAGGTAATGTGTTTGCATTAGGGCTTAACTTATTAGATAGTGACATAGAAATTAGTTATGAGTCATAGAAAAAAGTTATATATAAAAATGAGAGATTATAGTAACAATTATCATCAACATATCTCATCATCATAGTTGGCTCATTTGATTAATATTATTTCAATAAACATTTATGAACTGACTATGAAATGGGCATTATGCTAGATATTGGAAATAACAAAGAAAAAATGGCAAATAGTCCCTATCGCTGCAAGGAGTTACATTCTACTTGGTATTAACAATGTATACACAGATTAATTAACAAATATGAAAAGCATGCAAATAACAAAATAATTGAATATGTTAAATGTTAAAGAGTAAGCTTTATAATTATTCTAGGATTACTGAAATTTCTGAGACCTTAAAAGCCTCATAATTTCTAGTTCAGAATTTATATCTTGAGACTGGTGGAGAAAAAGGTGTGTGCATGAAGAAATGGGGGATGAGGAGGGATAATTAAATTTTTTAAAAAACTATGTATTTCTACTTTCCAGTGAAACTCAATCCATTTATTTCATTTCATGGGCATTGTGCCATCTAACTTTTCAGTCTCTGAAAAATTATCCTTAGCTTCTATAGTAATATAAACAATATATCTCTTTGGAGATCACTCTAGACATCCAGATGGCTAGTTTCAGTTGATTCTTTTTCTGGTTCTCCTCTCAAGGCTTTCAGATGTAGACATAAGACTAAATGATGAATCTAATTTCCTTCTTTTTCTCATATATGAACTATCATATTGATATGCTGGTATCACCTCAATAGAAAAGTGTTGTAAAAATTATAATTAGCTATAACATGCATATGTGTATATAAACTATGTCTACATATATGTGTGTTTGTAAAGTTTAGCATCCATATTTGGCTATCTGATTATCTGAAATGCAGGGCAGATATATAAGTTGCAAATAAGAAGAGAATTATAACATTATTGTTTCAAGTAGAGCTCTCTCTTTCTTTCTCTCTCTTTCTCTCTTCATCTCTCTCTTTCTCTCTCTCTCCATCCCTCTCTCTCTCTATCTCTCTTTCTCTATTTGTCTCTTTGTCTCTTTCTTTCTTTCTCTTCCCTCCCCCCCAAATAAACTAACCTAATCTTTTTAAGGATTTTTGAGGGTGTTAGTGTAGCTTGGAGATAAGTGTAAGGAGAAGTATTTGTCTCTTTACTCCAAAAAATGTCTGTGAGCTTTGGAATGTCCAGATAGGAAATAATGATGAAATTCAGATGTAATTTTGCTAAATTACTGAGAAACAAATTATATAATTTGTATGTATATATATATGTATATACACATATATAATTTGTATATATAATAATATTTATATTATTATATACATAATATAATATGTATATATATAATTTTACTTTATCAGTATATATATATATCGATATATTTATGGATATATATGCATATATATATAATACATTTAGGAAATGATTCTTAAGGGAAGAAACAGACAAATTGAAGGGCAAATTTAAACGATGTAAAAACTGAAATATAAAATTATTTTTTAAAATAACACATGATAAACAACTTACTCAAGAACATGTATTTGATAAATGCTTGCAGGATTTGGATTGGTTATCTTTCTGTCTTTAAACCTTAACTGCAATACTATGCATTGTGACAAAGTGTCTTTATTTTAATCCTGTAGAACACTCTTAGAAGCATTTATTACTTCTAAACTTTTAAAGACCTGAGATTTCAATAAGGTAGATACTCTCCATTTACCCAGATTGTAGCTCCTTCAAACCCAATAGATGGTTTAATATAACTTGCTTTAGACAGAAAAAAAAAATCATCATTGTTGGGTAACTATTTGGTGGGGGGGACAGAAATCTACAGTGTGCAGAATTTGTCCTCTATGTATGACATCTCTGCCTTTGTCCCAAACAAAACCATCTATAGCAGGCAAGGATGGAAATAACATTGCCTGTTTTATGTCTAATCTGTAAATTGCACAATCTGAGAAACTGAATTTGTAAATTTGGAAAGTTATCACTTTGCATAAATTTGCGTTACAAATTTGACTTTAAAGAATTGTGAAAGAAATCTGCATTTCAAAAAAAAGTTAACTTTGCAATAATGCTTTGTTTCTCTTTACCCCTGCCCCCTCTCCAGCTTCTCACCCATCTACAAAAAACAAAATCAAAAACAAAAAACAAAAGAAAGAAAGAAAGCGATAAAAAAAGAAAGAAAGAAAGAAAGAAAGAAAGAAAGAAAGAAAGAAAGAAAGAAGGAAGGAAAGAAAGAAAGAAAGAAAGAAAGAAAGAAAGAAAGAAAGAAAGAAAGAAAGAAAGAAAGAACACCAAAAAGAACCCTTAAGTGAAAGCAGGCTTCAGGATCTGGGACTTCCAGCCCAGAGAGAAGAGACCCTTCCTTGCTTGGATACTACAAGTCTGTTTGTCACCCATCCTCTCTTGATTATGTCCCTCTCTCTACTCCTCTCTGTTCTGACCAGACCAATTTTTGTAGGTCTGGTCTTTTCTGCATTTTCTTGTGACTCTGGCCCCCATATGTCCTTGAACTGTATGCAGTATCCTTCCTCTGATGGCTTGGGGTTCCCTTCCTGTCTCTCTGTAGGTGAAAAATGTATTATATTTTCTGCAGGATAATCCATTTATGCAAAGCTATAGCTGTCTATAATTGGTAAACATGTTATGGTTACTTTGTCAGAGTTTGATGAAATAACTTCTAAGTGGTGGGGATATAAGGGACAAAGTGAAGAATACTGAACTGTGAATCATAGAATTTGCTTGAATTGCAGCTGTGCTATTTACTACACATATGACCTCAGCAAAGAATTTAGTCTCTCTAGGCTTCAGTTTCATTCTGATGAATTTTGGCTGAATAACTTCTAAGGTATATTTAATCTATAATCTTAGAAATTTTCTACCTAAGATAACTGTTGGTCCTCTATTTGGAGCAGTTTCATAGAACCAATCAAAATCTGAATCTGCTGGCTTAGTTTTTGCAAAGTCAGGTCTTCTTCCATGGTGACATGAAGTGTCTGAGTAGGATTTTAGTGGAAGAAGCTCATTAAATTAAACAGATTTTAGATAATGATAAAACATAATTGCCAGTTAATATTTTGTAGCCTATCAGGAAAAAAGTTAATTCCCTTCATTACATGATTGGGAGGTAGGGGTAAGAAAGTATTGCACACTTCCTCAGGATTTCAGTTCTGCCCCAAAAGAGACAAGGAATAGTCAAATCACCAAGGATGAATAAAAGTAATAAAGTAGAACAAATTGCCTGCATATTTTTACTTCCAAGAGATACCTGAATGAATGAGTTAAATGAATGAATGAAAAACATTTATATGTTTATAATATGCCAGATAGTGTTTCAAGCACTAGAGTATAAAATCAAGGCAACCTCTGTCCTTAAGCAATTACCTGTCCTATTCCTGCTTACATAGCTAGATGATCTTTCAATTGGTTTGTGCCTTGCTAATGGCAATTATCTCCTACTTGTACTTTCTGTCTATGGACAAATCCTCCAGTTTTCTATTTGCCTGTACAATCATATCCCTTCATACTCATCATTGTACCCAATCAATGCTCTTGACCCGTGTTTCAATTAACTTGTGGATTTGCTTGCACTTTTAGTGCCCATATTGCCTTAGTCTGACTCATTTTTCAGCCACCAAAGTGTCAGTTTCAAATCTCTATTGACTGAATCTCAATGTAGTATTACTTCATATAAAAGTAGCAATTCATTAAATCTGTTTTGATCTGCATTTTTCTTGGAGATATAGGTACTTTTATTTAAAAAAATAAAAGTTGCCAACTCTTTGAGGGTCTTAAAACTTTTTCATATGCTCTAAAGTTCCCAACATAGTTCAGGACACTTAATAGATTATCACATAATTACTGATGAACTCTAGAAGAGTAGCATTTTATATCAGGTTGCAGCTCTTCATTTTTTAATTTATGAAGCTTTTCTATATATAAAGTTGGAAAACAAACAATTATGCTTCTTCCTTGCCAGAATGATGTATTTTCTTTCACATTTTATTTGTAGTTATAATTATTCAGGGCAAGAATGAAGACTTCATGAAGAATGTATCTTCTGAGGCCAGAAAAAAATAAGTAAATGCATAATCTTCAAATTTAAAAGCCTCAGTACCACCCAGAATAAAAATTATTTCCTGAGATTGAATTTGGAACCAGCAAGAGACAACATGAAGTATAAGAAAAATGTTAAAGGTTATTTTGGGGTAGCTAGGCTTCAATTATTTAGATTATTCATTGGATGAACTAGCTTGTTTCTCCATTAGATTTCAAGAATATTAATCAATAAATCAAGACTTTTTTAAGTCCCAACTATGTCAGACACTGAATATAGTAAAATAAAAGTAAACAAGTCCCTTCCATTAAATAAGTTATGCTTTATTAGTGAAGACAGTGTATAAACACATACACAGGAAGGGTGAGATATGAAAGGCTTCATGTAGTTAAGCATTCTCAATGGAGGGGAAGGAAAAAAAGAGAGTGCTTTTAATGTATATAACAGAGAAAACATGTTGATGAATGGAGGTAATAAGTAACAAGTTTGGAAATAAAGATTTAGGCTACCATATGAAAGGTCAAAGTCACCAAAAATAGACATTTGTGTGTCCTCTTAGGGGTAATAGGCAAAAATTGGAGTTGCTTGAGTAGATGAGTGACATATTCAGAATATGCTTTATATAAAATAACTTGGGGATAGGGAGGGAGATTTATCTTCGGACAAGAAATGGCAGGAGTAACAATTAGGAGACTATTAAAACGATATAGATAAGTGATGAAGAGCTGAACTCAGGTGGTGGCAGAATGCATGGAGAGAGACACACAGAAATGGGGGTTGTGTGGATGAAAAGATTGTGATTTTGATTGGCTGTGTGGAGCAAGAGAAAGAGAGGATTGAGAATAACACTCAGGATGACTATTAGAATGATGATTCACTTGACAGAAAAGGGAAGTTCTAAAGAGGTGGGATAGAAGAGAAAGATAAATGAGTTCTTTTTTGGGGCATAAAATTTGAAATGATGATATAAGACAAGAGTACTCAGAGAAACAGGTTAGCTGCCGGCTTAGTTGTCACCTGCTTAGAGATGATAATTAAACCTGTGGGAGCTAACAAGGTCACCTAGTGAAAAAGAGCAATTGGAGGTGAGGAAGTAGATGAATACAGAGAGACTCTTCAAAGAATTTGGCTTATAAAGGAAGGAAAAAATATGCATTATATCTTTAGAATGACATGATATAATGAGGGTTTTCAAAAATTCTGTGAATGGTCTCTAAGGGCCAGCTTACCTAAATTCAGAACCTTTTATCACTATAAGATTGGATATTAGATGATGCATATTTGAGGCCTCATCAACTAGGGTATAAAGGAGTTTCAAAAATGGATCAATGTATAGATCCAGAAAACCGTTCTGATATTCATCCACTGAGGAAATTAGGTTTCTTGTGGTATCATTTCTCTGTCTCTGTCTGTCTCTTTCTCTGAATTTCTCTTTGTGTTTTCTTCTCTTAATTTAAAATTTCCACTGAAGTGGGAATCTCCTGCTTCTGGAAACTCTATCTACTAATTCAGATTAGCCAATATTCTGCAATTTATAGCTTTAGAGAGCTGGGGATTAAGATTCAGAGGTTAAAGAGCTTGTTCTGGATCACATAGACCTGTGTGTGAGAAGTAGTATTTTAAATCCATAGAATGCTTAAGTTGATGTCTCTATATCACCTGTGTGTGTGTATATGTGTGTGTGTGAGAGAGAGAGAGACAGAGAGAGAGAGAGAGAGAGAGAGAGAGAGAGAGAGAGAGAGAGAGAGAGAGAGGAAGAGAGAGAGAGAGAGGGAGGGAGGGAGGGAGGGAGGGAGAATTCAGAGACAGAGACACAGAGATACAGGGAGAAGAAGAAGAAGAAGACAAAGAAGAAAAAGACAAGGAAGGAGGAGGAAGAACTGGAGGAAGAGGAAAAGGAGAAGAAGAAAGAGGAGGGGAGGGAGGAAGAGGAGGAGGAGGAAGGAGAAGAGCAGGAAGGGGAGAAGGAAGGGGAGGGGGGAGAAAGAAGAGGAAAAGGAGGAAGGGGGAAGAGGAAAAAGCAGAAGAGGAGGGAGGGGGAAGAAGAAGAAGAGGAAGAGGAGGGAGGGGGAAGAGGGAAAGAAGGAGAGGGAGAGAGAAAGAAGAGAGAGACAGAGATGGGAGAGAGAGACAGAGACAGAGAGACAATGGCAGAGACAGAGACAGAGGGAGAGAGAGATGCAAAGAGAAAGCAGAGAGGAAGACAAATATTTAGGCTAAATATTCCCATTCACTTTGGAGGTAACATTAAAAATGGGCTGGCTGGAATTGCTATCAAGTTATAATCTATTTCCTCAGTTTTAACTGGTGACCCCATTTAAACTTAACAGCATTAATTAAAAAATAAACAGTTTGAATGTCATGCCTGTCTTATAAGCTTACCTGCTTTTTCACACATTACAAATAGAACTGCATCTGTGAAAATGATATTTAATAGAATAGAGGAAAAGTAAACTAATTTGGTTATTTTCTATGGTTACATTATTGCTTCCTAGAGACTGATCCTTAAAGGTAGTTTCCAATGAATGCAGTGTAGCTTTAAATGGAATCCCCTCTCCAATGACATACACACCTGCATCATAAGAATGTCTGCTCCCCAGGATTTCTAAAGCTACAAAGCTGCCATAATAGTACCATGGATATTTTAAATAATCTTCTTTGTGATCAAGTCAGCTCTTGCTTGCTTAATTTCTGAATTAATAGAGTAAAGGATAGCACAGTGATGTTAAATCTTGTGTAAATAATTTATATGCCTAATTCTAGATATTGGTTTTATTCTATTAAAAATGTGACAGTCATAGTAGGGTTTAAAATCAAAACTTGGAGTCAGAGAGATGTGAGTTCATACACTGTCCAATTCACCCTATATAAGTCACTTAACTTTTTAGTGTCTGAGAAAACTCTTAGACAAAGGGTTTTAGGTCAAGTAATGATTTACATTGGAAAAGAGACCTTTATTTCTGAAAGCCAAATAGATAAGTGAAATCTCAGATGTCCAAAAGGAGATAAAAAAGGAAAAAAAAAATTCAAAACTTTTATCACAGTAACTAGAAATAGATTGTAAGTATCTTTAGAAACAACTTAGTCTAGCCTTCTTATCTTATAGATGGGAAAAATTATCTAGGAGGTCATACCAAACGACTGTGATTTTAACCAATGATTCAGAATAGGTAACCAAATTGCTGAATATAATTCTTACGCCATTTCTTGCTCCTGTCTCTAGAACTGAGGTGAAAGTAGTGAAATGAGAGAGGGTGGGTTATAACAGGGATTAGGAGGAAAAATGATATAAACAGTTTTAACTCTGAAATCGATAATGTGCTGGCTGGCTGAAATTCAAGAATAGATTTACTTTTTCCCTGTTGGAAACTAGTTGACAACTTTCTTTTTTGGGTCATTTCCAAAAAGGTGAAAATGAAATTCCATGATAGGGGATTGATTTAATGATATTATTGTCATGACATGAAGAAAAACAAAACTTTTACATTGGTTGAGATTGGTAGGTAGGTGGTCTTATTTTCATCCTTGGCTATGAGAGTTAGTCTTAGGAATTAATGAGACACTCAAGGAGATCAGGGACTCAGTGGTCAATACTATTGCCTTTCCACACAGGATATTTCTTTGCCATTTAAACTAAGACTTCAAAATCCTACCCCATCTCTCAGTGTAATCAAGAAGATCAAATTCAAAGTATGTTCTTAATGGCAAAATTTAATAGTATTTCCCACAGTTGTGGAGTATGCATGTGTGTGTGTGAATAAGTTGCAATACAAGATATACAAATAATTATGAAGACAAGCACAATAGCAGATACCAGCAAGTCAAATTGATGGATGAATCAAATGGCAAAAATAGCAGATAACTGAAACATAACCTGTGTGCTCCATTAGTAATCTTACAATAGGGAACTGAAATTTCATTGGTATTAAAAACTCCTAGTTGGAGTATTTGACCTCCCCTACCCCATTTCCTAGTTGGTGTAGTGGATAGAATACCAACCCTGAAGTCAGGAGGACCTGAGTTCAAATCTGGCCTCAGACGTTTAACACTTCCTGTCTGTGTGACCCTGGACAAGTCACTTAAACCCAATGTCCTCTGGGAAAAAAGAAAAAAAAAAGATTACCACCTTATCTATTGCTTAGAGTTTTAAAAAGTTGCCTAGAGCAGAGGTGTCAAACAGATAGCTCAAGGACTACATTCAGTACACATGACTCCTAAATTTAAACAATTCAAATTAGCATGTGATTGTAATCAAGAACAAAAAATGCAATAAAAAAAAAACATAGATGACATTTATTTGTGATTTTCTAAATTAACATTCAATATTCAGGAATAATTTTGTATGGTTTAATGGCCCTTATTTCAACTTAAGTTTGGCACTACTGGCTTAGAGGTCCCACTAGCCATTATATGATTTGTCTCAAGGGCCAAATTTGACCAGAGATCTTTTTAATTTTCAGGTCAAATCTTTATTCACAATGCTAAGCTACATCTCATGGTGTCAAGAAAAATCAAGAAAAACCTCCATCAAAATGCATGGCCACATTTCCTCATCAGTATTATAGGAAGAAATAGATAAGGTTTTTCTGGGTTGAACTAGCAGGGATGGTGTGAGATCAGAATTCTTGGAAGAAAGATGTGTATCAGTATGTCATGTGAGTTTTTGAGTTTCAAGTGTATAGTATTCTTACTGACTTTGACATTATGTTATGCCAGCAATTGCTACTAGGAACTTGTGTTTGTAATCCCAATAAAAATGCATCAAATCAAATTTAGAAAACTAATTTTATAATACTGGTAATGAAGAATGATGAAGAATGATTCAACATCCTTATCCAGCTGGGAGAATTCACTCTTCAAGGGTAGGATAAAATTTGAATTGTAGATGGAACATCTTTGTGGTCATTTTCTTCCTTTCTGGTCTATTACCCTTATATAGCTTGTTTTGTTTATTTTGATTTTCACTGAAGCCATGCTATTAATGTCACCTGGACTACGGAATTTATTGGCAATTGTCTCCAGTTTCTATCTCCTTGTCCTTGTTACTGAAATCTACTTTTAAAAGCCAAAGTCAGTGGGGAAATGAAAGAGAAGGAACTAAACCTTATCCATTTAAACAGGAAAATTTGACAGCAGATATGGAATAAATTATAGAAGAACCACTGGAGCAATATATGCACATCAATGAATTTTAGAGAGCAATAGATGGGTTTCTAAATGGAGATGGGAAAGCAGAATGAAGGAAAGCACGCAAAACAGAAAAGGGTGAGGGAGAATGAAAGAAGAGTCAGAGAAGGAAAATAGAATGTACCATGAAGGTAAAGCAGACATTTCAACATGCCAAAAATACTCTTCTCATTGGATTGTAAGGCTCACATACTTCAAAAGACATGACAAATTTAAATGGTAATAAATAACACTAGGAACTTGTGTACACCTGAACTATCCTTTCAGATATTTCTTTATCTGACATCCTTTATAAGCATCCTAATGAGGTTGATTATTTGTAATTGATTCCTACAGGAACTAGAGTTCTTGGTTTTTGTTTTTGTTTTTTGTTTTTTGTTTTTTCAGTTATTTTCAAGTCCTTTGCAATACATCAGAATCACTGGATATGAGAGCCAAGAGAGTCAAGTAAAGTTAGGGAGCTGCTGGAACTCTCCCATTTTCCCCCCCAAACCACATGAAACCAAGCCTCTGAACAGAATCTGACAGAATGAAATCACTCTCCAGATCAAGATAGACTGGAAAAATTTTAAGGAAAAAGTCAATCTCATTGGGGTGAAAAGGGTGAAAATCATCAATTTAAGCCCCTCCGTCCTGGCTCAGGAGAGAGGCAAATCAGTGGGGTAACTTCTAGTGCCAGTCCAGAAGGCAAACAGTGGGAAACCAGGCTGTTTCCTGGAAGGAATAGACAAAATTACGCCTTATAAACACAAGTGGCCCTGTGTTCAAAGCCAAGCTCAGAGCTGCACAGGAAGCTTGGGACAGACCCCCTTTAGCCCAGGAGCAGAGATCTACCCTAAAAGCAAAAAAAAGAGGAAATAACAAAATAAAAGGAAAGAAAGTAAGCAAAAAACAGAAAAGAACGTTCATCACAGAGAGCATTTATGGTGACAGGACAGACCAAAACACAAACTTGGACAAGGACAGAATGTCCACCGAAGAAATATTAAAGAGTGATGTAAATTTGTCTCAAGATCAGAGAGGTTTCTTGGAAATGCTCATAAAAGACTTCAAAAAACAAATAAAAGAGGTAGAAGAAAAATAAGAAAAGAAATAAGAGGTATGCAAGAAAGAGTCAACAGTTTAGAAAAGGAAGGAAAAAATTGTCTGAAAAAAAAAAAACTACTTATAGTTTACCTCTCAGACCTGTGGAGATGGAATAAATTTATGTCCAAAGAAGAACTGGAACTCTTAATTGAACACCAGATAGATAACTTTGACTATATTAAGTTAAAAAGTTTTTTGTACAAATAAAACCAATGCAGTCAAGATTAGGAGGGAAGCAATAAATTGGGAAATCATATTTACATTTAAGGGTTCTGATAAAGGTCTCATCTCTAAAATATATAGATAATTACCTCATATTTATAAGAATTCAAGCCATTCTCCAATTGATAAATGGTCAAAGGATATGAACAGACAATTTTCAGATGATGAAATTAAAATTATTGCTAGTCATATGAAAAGGTGCTCCAAATCACTATTGATCAGATAAATGCAAATTAAGACAACTCTGAGGTACCACTACACACCTGTCAGATTGAGTAAAATGACAGAAAAAGATAGTGACAAATGTTGGAGGGGATGTGGGAAGGCTGGGACACTGATGCATTGTTGGTGGAACTGTGAACGGAACCAGCCATTCTGGAGAGCAATTTGGAACTATGCTCAAAAAGTTATCAAACTGTGCATACCCTTTGACCCAGCAGTGTTTCTACTGGGCTTATATCCCAAAGAGTTCTTAGAGGAGGGAAAGGGTCCCACATGTGCAAGAATGTTTGTGGCAGCCCTTTTTGTAATGGCTAGAAACTAGAAACTAAATAGATGCCCACCAATTGGAGAGTGGCTGAATAAATTATGGTATATGAATGTTATGGAATATTATTGTTCTGTGAGAAATGACCAACAGGATGATTCCAGAGAGGCATAGAGAGACTTACATGAACTGATGCTGAGTGAAATGAGCAGAACCAAGAGATCATTATACACAACAACAACAATACTAGATGGCGATCAATTCTGATGGACATGGCTATGTTTCAAACCAGTTCCAATTGTTCAGTGAAGAAACTCATATATACCCAGAGAGAGGGATGTAAATTGTGGACCACAACATAATATTTTCATGCTCTCTATTGATGTTTGCTTGCATTGTGTTTCCTTTTTCTGATTTTTCTTTCTTGTAAATATGATTTTTCTTGCACAACAATGATAAGTGTGGAAATATGTATACATATATTCTATTTGTCAAGTATTTTAACATAATTGACATGTAGTGGATATCCTGCCATCTAGGGAAGGGGTGGGGAGTAGGGGGAAAAATTGTAACAGAAAGCTTTGTAAGGGTTAATGTTGAAGAATTAACAAATAAAAAGGTTTGCAAATAAAAAGTTTTAATAAAAAAATTAAAAAAAAATAAAATAAACTGCAACAGTGGAAAAAAGCACATGGAAAAAGATATACAAAAGATAACTAAAGAAAATCACACATTAAAAATTAGAACAGGGAAAATGGAAGTTAATGACATTGTGAGACAGCAAGAATCAGTCAAAGCAATTAAAGAGAAAGAAAAAAAATGGAAGAAAATGTGAAATATTTCATTAGCAAAATAGTCGACCTGAAAAAATAGATCCTGAATATAAAATTTAAAAATTTTTGGTGTACATTAAGCCCGTGACCAAAAAAAAAAAAAAGATCTTGAATAGCATTCTACAAGAAGGAAAATTGCCCCAATATTCTAGAAATAGACAGGCAAGTACACATTGAAAGAATCCATCAGTCATCTCTAGAAAGAAATCTCACAAGGAAAACCCCAAAAAACATTATTGAGAAACTCCAAAACTATGATCTAAAGAAAATAATACTGCAAACTGCCAGAAAACAAAACAAAACAAAACAAAACAAAACAAAACAAAACAAAACAAAAACAAAAAACAATTCAAATATCAAGAAGCAACAGGAAGATTACTCAGGATCTAGCAGATTCTGCAAAAACGGATCAGAGGGGCTGGAATACCATATTCCAGAAGGCAAAGGATCTGGGGTTACAACCAAGAATTAACTATGTAGTGAGATTCAGCATCAGCTTTTAGGAGAGAAGATGGAGCTTCAATGAAGAAAATTTCAATCATTTCTAGAGGAAAAAGAACAGAACTAAACAGAAAATTTAATCTACATAGGATGCAAGAGAACCATGAAAAGGTAAACAGGGGAATATATATATATATATATATGTTTATATATTACATATTACATATATTTATTTATATATATATATATATATATATAATTTAAAGGTTAAACTGTTTACATCCCTAAATAGGAAAACAATATCTATAAATCTTGAGAACTGTATCTATCACTGGGACAGACAGAAAGGGGCATCATATAGACTGAGGATGTGGATGTGAATGGTCCTTGATGTGATGACATCAAAGAACATTGGGGGGGGGAAAGGTCTGCACTGGAAAAAGAGGAAAGGGGAGGTATAATAGGACAATTATTAAGAGGCTCAAAAGACCTATTACAATGGAGGGAAAGAAGGGAGGGAAATGAGCATTGTCTGAAGAATCTTCTCATTCGTTTTGCCTTTAAGAGGAAATAATTGAATCATTCAGTTGGGTATAGAACTTCTTCTAATGGTACATAGAAGTAGAAGGAGAAAAAGGAAAAGAAAAGGGAAAGACAGGATTAAAGGGAGGGTAGAAATATTAGGGAAAAAGGTGAGAAGGGGGAAGAGTTGATACGTGAGAAATTAGTGAATGGAGTGGGTTAAAAAAAAAAAAAACAGAACCGAGGACAGGGTGGAAAGAGGGAACAAATGCATATATAGGGGAGAAAATAGTATGGAGGGAAATACAGAGTTGTTAATTATAACAGTTAATATGAATGGGTTGCACTCTCCCATAAAAAGAAGCAAAAAGCAGAATGGATTAAAAAAACAGAATTCTACAATATGTTGTTTAGAAGAAACACATTTGACACAGAAAGACACATACAGAGTAAAGGTAAAATTCTGGAACAGAATTTATTATGCAGAAAGTAGCAATTCTGATTTCAGATAAAACAAAGGTAAAAATACATCTTATTAAAGAAAGATATTGGAGCCAAGATGGCGAACTGAAGACAGCGTTCTCTGTGAACTCCTTGGGACCTTCCCTCAGACCCAGACAAAGTGAGCCTTCAAACTAGTTTTGGAGTGAGGGTTCCGCCAAACATTTGGACTACAACACACTTCTATCAAAAATCTACCTTGAAAGAACTCCAGAGAAGGTTAGCCTCAGGGGAAATTGGCCACTGGTCGCGATCAGACTCCAGCCGGGGCGGAAGTCAGGGTTGCGATAGAGGGGCAGATTTTAGGCACCCAGGTAGCCCCTGGGAGACACCTGGGCCACTTTGCCCTGCTTGCGGGCAGGTGCTTTGGCAGATCTGCCTTTGGTAAAGGCTGGATTGAGAGCAGCTGAAGACGTGGTCCTAGTGTGAATCTAGCCCAACCAGCCTCAGATGGGAAGTCAACTTGGCAAACTGCCCCAGGGCAAATACAAATTGTTGCAGTATTTTTTGCTGGTGACCGATATCCCAACTTTAAATCATGAGCAAGAAGCAGAAGGGAGCTCTCACCATAGAAAGCTTTTACAGAGAAAAAATACAACAGTCCCCAGATCCTGACATTATGAAAACAACCTCAGATGAAGCCACAAAGGCAGACTTAAGTTGGTATCCCTTTCAGAAGGCTTACCTGGAAGATTGCATTAAGAATCTCAAAAGAGAGCTAGAAGAAGAATGGGGAAATAAATTTCCATCAGTGCAACAGAAATATCAAAAACTGGAAAATAGGACTGGTGAATTGGAAAAAGAAAACAAATCACTGAAAAAAAAAATTGGTGAATTGGAAAAAATCACCAATTCACTGGAAAATAAAAATGGTGAATTGAAAAACAAAATTGGTGAATTGGAAAAAGACAACAATTCACTGAAAAATAAAACTGGCAAAATGGAAAAAAGAATGCATTGAATCAAGAAATTCAACTGGCCAGCTACAAAAGGAGCTAAAAAAGATAACTGAAGGAAATAATACTCTAAAAATTAAAATTGAACAAATAGAAGTAAATGACTCAATAAGACTTCAAGAATAAGTCAAACAAAAACAAAAAAATGAAAAAATAGAAGAAAATATGAAATATCTCCTAGGAAAAACAACTGACTTGGAAAACAGATCCAGGAGAGACAATTTAAGGATTATCAGACTCCCTGAAAGCCACGATGAAAAAAAGAACCTGGATGCTATCTTCCAGGAAATCATGAAAGAGAATTGCCCTTATGTTTTAGAATCAGAAGGCAAAATTGGCATTGAAAGAATTCACCGATCATCTCCAGAAAGAGACCCCAAAATTAAAACCCCAAGGAATATCATGGCCAAATTTCAAGACTATCGCACCAAGGAAAAGATATTGCAAGGACCTAGAAAGAAACAGTTCAAATACCGAGGAACTGTCATTA
>JAJPUD010006395.1:0-75955 GCA_023553655.1 Myrmecobius fasciatus
GACTTCCTGCCATCTAGGGGAGGGGAGGGGACTGGGGGTAAAATTTGTATTGGAAAGCTTTGTAAAGATCAAGGTTGGGGAACTACCCATACATATGTTATACAAATAAAAAGCTTAAAATAAAAAAAAAGAGGGAAGAATGGAATAAAGTAGGATTCTTGTTCTGCTGAGGCAAAGTGGTTACAGTAACTTTCCAAGAATTTTGTTTCCCACAATTTGTCTCATAATTCTAGTCATATTGTTGCACTGGCTGGAGGTCTGGGACTAGTTGCTCTGTGATGGTTTTGTTTTCTTAATAAGCTCATGGAAGCTCCATATTAAATACATATCTTCTACTAACTCCCTCTTTTTAATTTTTTTCTCAATAGTACTTATTTTTCCAAATACATGTGAAAATAATTTTCAACATTAAAAAAAAGAAATGTAAATGAGTTAGCTATTCTTCACAATACAATGATCCAAAGGACTAATGATGAAGCAAAGTAACTACCTCCAGAAAAAGAACTGATATTGATTAAATACAGACTGACATTGAATATCTTTCACTTTTTCATTTTTATTCAAATTTTCTTGTACAAAATGACTAATATGGAAATGTTATACATAATTGCCCATGTATAAGCTAAATTTGATTGCTTACTGTCACAGGCAGAGGAAAGGGTGAGAGAGGGAGAAATAGAATTTGGAACTCAAAATTTTGAATAATTTTTAAATGGGGAAAAAGAAAAAAAATTAGAAAATCAAATTCAATTTTATTATCCAATCATTCTGGAGAGCAATTTAGATGCTATAAAACTATGCATACCCTTTGACCCAGGATATAGACTGGGGTCTATATCCCAAGGAAATCATAAAGGAGGGAAAAGAATGCACATTCAAGATGCAGCTGTTTTTGTGGTAGCAAAGAATTAAAAAATGAAGAGATGCCCATCAATTGGGGAATGACAAAAATTGTACTATGTGAAGGTCATGGAATTTTAGTGTATAAAAATTGATGAACAAGATGATTTTAGAAAGGCCTGGAACAATTTACAATTTACAACAATTTGCTGAGCAAAACAAGCAGAATGAGGAATACATTGTACAAAGTAACAGCAAGAATATGCGATGATCAACTATGAAAGACTTGGTTCTCCTCAGTAGTTCAGTGACTCAAGGCAATCCCAATAAACTTTGGATAGAAAACACCATCTTCATCCAGAAAAAGAACTGTGGAAATTGAATGTAAATCAACACATACTATGTTCACTTTTTTTCCTGTATTTTTTCTCTCCCATTGTTTTTCCCTTTTATTCTGATTTTTCTCTCCTAATGTGATTTATAAAGCAATGTGTATCAAAATAAATAAATAAAATTTTAAAAAGAATTCAATTTCATATTTCATGAGCATTTCTACTATTGTACTAGACACTTTAAGAGTTACCAATGTAGAAATTTCAGGTCTAGATATGCAGGAAGTCACTTTTTGTTCTAGATGACACAGTATTAAGACTTTAAGTATCTTTAGTGTGGGAAGTTCTACTAATTTGGCAGATGATAATAACTAGTGAATTGCCAAATGGCTAGAGGGAATTCAATGATTTGTGTATAAGGAGCAGTGCAGAAAGTGACAAAAGCTGAACTCAGGTTTTTCTTCTTCCAAACTGAACTCCCAGGCCATTCCAGTCCACTTTTGCACTATGAAATCATGTGTAATCTAGGATATAAACCTCACAGAGGTAGGTCCCAAATATTGAGTGGCACAGTAAGGGTTGTAGCCACTGGCTGAGATGCAAGATCTCCTTCAGCCATGATCAAAAAGAAATCTAACACCTTGTAGCAGCTGTAAAAACAGAAGTGAAAACAAAGCAGCAAACGACAAGATGTAGAAAATATGTTTGGGGGAAGAAAATGGAACGTACAAATGAAAAGGGACCCTGCTCTGCTCTAACCCAGGAGACCAGTGTTTTCACACTACCCCTGGCAACCTTACAGGACAACCACAGCATAAAGATGATCTGTTCTGAGACAATGCCTCCAGTGTATTGGATACAAATACACTTTTCTTTAAGCTGAAATAAGTAGGCCTTCTTGTTCCCTTGCTTTTTTTTTTCCTCCTTGAACAAACATTATTTTTGCAGCAAATGGATAGCTTGTTTCAACAGGAAATGGGATCATTACTTTGCCAAGTGACAGAAATGTCCAAGGGCAGCTTCTCCCTGGGTAATAGAAAGACAGCCCATGCAGACTTGTATTTATCTGCCTGCAGAGACAAGGCGGCAGGACATAAGCTGGTAGGCTCTCATCTCTCTACATGGCATAGTCACAGACTTTAGGATGTCTTCAATTACATCCCACTGGTTTTTAGAATTTAATGGCTTTTTGATGGTGTTGTCTGCAATTTTTTTCTCAAAATAAAGGTGAAAGTAGACACTGAACTTATTCAAATATTTATATATGCTACACATGCCATCTCAGTCTTTCATGGAGTCTTATTTTAAAAATCTGTGCTGCATTGCATTACAAATTTAAAAATTGCAGACCACCCATACATATCCCCAGGCATGTGGGCATGCACACAGCCTCTAGTTTTGTGCATTAATTAAATGAGGGATATGTTAAGTTGTTCTAAAGATCCTTGGAAACAAAAATGTGTGTGTATGGGAGTGCATGTATGTGTATGACTGGAGGGTGGGGTGGAGCAGAGCATCTAATGACAGAATAAAACACATCTCCATCTTTCTAATTCTTTTTCCTTCTTTCTCCCTCTCTTTAAGAAATATATACATAGACAATGAAGAGGGTTTTTTTTGTTTCTTTGTTTGACATATTTCTTCACACAGGTTTTTCTTTACTTTTTACAATGGGAGGAAGACTGAAGGGAAAAAATAAATTTTCATTCTTTCAAAAAATCTATTAAATTTTAGAAAATAAAATCAGGAATCATGAACAAAACAAAAAAATATATGTAGTTTCAAAATTTTATTTTTTCAGTTCTTAACTGAATATTATGATAAAAACAGAGATTTCCTTATTATTACTTATTTGAATTACCTCATATTAAATTTTATACTTGTTCTAAATAATCAGTTCACATTCTATCAATCTACATATCTATATACCTATATACTAACCATTTATTGAGGACCTGTGGTGTCCAAAGTACTGTGTAATGTAGTATAGGTTATAAAAATACAATATAAGACACAAGCTCTATCTCCAGAACTTTACAACCCAAATGGCATATAAACATGAAATTGTTGAGTATAAAACAGTATGTTAGATATTATAAGGACTCATCCTCCAACCAAGATATGGGAAAAATGTAAAAAATCTTAAAAGCCAAATGTTATAAATAATTTTAGCAAGCAAACTCACACTCACAACTTCTATTGTGACATTATGTTATTAAAGGATAGAAAACCTGAACACCCAGACATGAAAGCATGTTTTTCATGCCCCTTAGTTTGTACAATTGTTCCATTTCAAAATCTTTGAGCATTCTGATAGTGACTACATTTCCTCTGATAGGAGGAAGATGAGCATAGACTAGAACTAAATGCACTGAAGCTTGTCTATCAAACAAGCAAGTAGAGAGCAGAAAATATGAGTGGTTTGTATTTTCATCTTCTTCATATAAATCTGGATAGTACTGAAAGATACAGAGTTCATAAAATACTATAGCTTATATGTAGAAATGTCAAATTGAAACAGAAACATGTAGTATTTTGAGATGTTTGATATATCATTATCTACATCTACCCCCACAAATCTGTCTATGTCTCTCTGTATAGCTACATCTTTTAATCTATTCTATCTAAAGTATGTGACATTATTTGATTTTCACATCCAAGCATTAAAGGCCTGGCAGCTGAAAGTCCTGGGAGTTAGGAGTGGAAAGTCTGGGTTCTAAGGCTATCTTTGAAAATTTTAAGAGGTAGAATGAGTATGATATATTTTCAGAGTGAGATCTAGTCATAAACTGGAGATTACAGAAGCAAAGAATGAAAATCATTCAGAAGACAATTTGAAATAAGACAAACTGACCTATTGAAAAATAGAATTAAAACATAATGAAGTATCCAGGTTAATCAGTCAATAAACATTAAGCACCTACTATGTTTTAGATACGAGTTTAAGCACCAGAAATAAAAAGAAAGATAAAACAGGCTCTATTCTCAAGGAACTCACAGTCAAATATTATAGTCAAATGAGAACCAGTAGTCAGCATGTCAGTGGACATCCATGAAAGTAGAAAACTTGACAGGACATGAAGAATAGAATAGATTGTCCCACAATAAATGTCTCACTTTTGTTTCTTTTTGATAAAGCATTTGGTACTGCTGGATAAGATTCTCTGTATATCATATAGAAGATGATCTATGGGAATTTAGGGGATCATATACTGATCACATAATATTTTAAATTACTTTGCACTTCACAACACCATCAAGAGAGCATGCCTTCTATATTTCATAATGAATCAGATACTCAATAACTATTTCTATGCAGGAAAAAAAAAGAGCAGAGATAGTAAGAAAATTTACCTGATTGATAGAGAAGTATTATACTATACTGTAGTCTAAAGAGAAGACATGGAATGAGGGTGGAAGGTGGCAAAGAAAGAGATATTTTTTTAAGTATTTTAAGAATTATCAAACAGTACAAGCATTGAATTTTACTATAAGTCCCTATCCTAAACACCACTTTTTTTTTTTCTTGGCCCATAACTTGGAAACAAAGCCATGTGTAGATTATAGGGGAGCAGGCAGTAGCCGACAGAACTGCAAATTGCATATGCAATCTCAGCGGTTCTCTACATAAGCCAATATTTACCTAAGTAGGAATTTTTTTCTCCAACATCCCTAAAAATATCCATTCTCAATAAGTGGGAAACCACCATTTTTCAAAGTAACCCATTCTGTACTGTCTACATTTGGATAGTTCTAATTGTTAAGAAACTTTTCCTTCTCTCTAATAGACAGCAGCCTCTCGTTCAGAAGAGACTCATCTATTCCCCACCAGAGATATTTTACAAAAGACTGGATAGCTATTTGTCAGGGATATTGCAGACAAGATTTGTGCATATGAACAAAATAGCCATCTTATGACTCTGAAGAACCAGGAAGCCTGCAATAGCTTGGTTAGGATCTATGATCATCTGAGGTTCCTTTCTTCTTCTCTCAGTGCATGTTCTGTATGGACTGGATTTTTTACTTCCTCAGGGAAAAACTCAAGTATTGATATATTCTGTCTTTTCCTGAGTGTGTTTCCTTATGGCCCTAAAATGGAGTCATGTTCTATTTTGTAATCCATATATAGAATACATGAAAGAAGAGATGGAAATGACACACTGTAAATGCATCCTGGATCCTTATCCTCTTCACCTAGCCTAAATTCCCCTTTCCCTAGAGAGATGTTGCCCAGTGGTGGGCATCCTACTGTGATAGGCTCAAGACTATCTCCACAACTTGATGTTTTTAGCTGACAGGTATTTCTGTTGTGAATTTTTTAAGTGACATACCTTCCAATGGGAATCAATGATTTTGAAAAAGAATCATTCAGCCGAATATTTTGAAATTTGCAATAATAAAAACAAACTTTGATGCTAAATTGATTGTCAGATCCCACAGAATTCCAAAGGCTTTGCTAGTAACATAACCTTTTGTTCCAGCATAGAAAAATAATGGCAATTTAACATTAGATACAATTCAAAAGGAGAGAATAAAGTATATTTAAAACAAAAGCTTTTTTTAAAGCATTCTAAGGAAGAAATGATTGCTGATTAGGGGTGAGAGTGGGGAGCTGTATGTGAAGGCAGAGACACCTCTCACAATCCCCACAAATTTAATTACATCTTACAAAATGTCAATGCTATGTAGATCATTCTATTGTTGTGCAAAAGATCAGTGCATCTAAATATATCCCAGTCACCCAAGCAGTCGTTTTACCTACTGCCCTATGGACTAAAGTGCTTCAGGGAAGCTAATGCTTAAGAAGATGTCAGGAATCCAGGAGAACTAATCAGTGTTAGTTTGCACAAATAGGGTAGGGAAGGGGGCAAGTATCCGACTGTATCAGGTTATAGCATCCCCTGGTGGCTCATTGGAAGTGTAGGCTGGCTAGGCAAAAAGACTGAAAATAGAACAAAATCAATTGTTTTAAATGATTCTAATTCATTCCAGAGGGCATTCTGTGCTGTGCATCTCAATGGCAAAAAAGCAGTCATTTCTGCTTGGCAAAAATTTACTAACTATATCTATTCTGCAACAAATGCTGAGGCTGGAAGCAAAGCCATCCCCATTGATTCCTGGAAGGCCCTTGGCCATTACTGATTATGTCTTCTGCTGGATAATTTATTTGATTCAAATATGTGATTAATGAAATTATTTTTCATAATTAGGAGACATCCATAGAGTGCTGAGCACGAACAGAGCTTTCTGACTGGATGTCAGAAATTGTCACACTCACATTAATAATGAATGCCCAGTAAATGAAACAGCTCTGGCACTTTCTTTTAATTTTATTTATGAATCTATTTTATAACAGCAATTAAAGAACTATGGGCAATAGATTTCTGTTGGATTATGTTAACCTTAATCTTGTTGCATTTAATCTCATGAAAGTGTTTGAGGGATATTTATCAGATAGTAACAAATTAAGCTTTTTATTATCTGTAATTTCTGTAAATAACCCTCACCTCTTTACCTCCTAGTTTGTGTAAATAGGTGACCATGATCCCTACAAGAGCTATAGTGTGTTAAATGAGGTTGTTTATAAAGAAATTGAATTCAGTATACAAGCTTCCAGCTTTGCCCTTTAAAGAAGAGACTATTTTTTCTTAAACCAATACAATTCTGTCTTTATCAAATAGTTTTTCTTCATCAGAACAAAACTGAAAGGTTTCTTAAGTTTTTCTTTGCCCCATCTTAGAGCCACTCTTCTGTCCTTTCTCCAATCTTCTTTTCTCAACTAATCAAAAGACTGTTATGCTCATTCCTGCTGAGTATTTTGAAGATCAGGGAGAAACCTTGGACAAAGAGAAAACACTTAGATAATGCAAATTCCCTTCTTTTCTAATACAATGCTACTTCTTATAATTCTGCATAGATAATAATGCAATCCAATACCAGGGCCCAAGAAAATTAACCTGGGATGAGAGGTAGTCACAGAATAGGACTAGAGTAGATTTTGTCCATATATTGATTCATTCTTTACTCGATTTTTCATGGGAAATGAACATTTATGGGGAAAATACCTGGATATTTTTCAAGCTAAGACACCTATTTGCTTCCTGGTGGAGAGAAGCAGGCAGGAGTAACCTTAAAAATGGATTGGGGTTGGGGAAAAGAATTCAACATAAATTTATGTAGGTATTTGGATGTAGCCAAATTACTTTCAAACCCATTTTATCCTGTCTTCATGGGCAGTGGATATATTATACTCTACCTTGCTGTTTGTTGATTTGTCATTCAAACTTAAAAGATTAATCATTTCTAGCAAATTCCCTAAAGGTTCAGAACTTTTTTTCCATTTCTGTCTTTATATAGCAAATGCCAAATGCATTGTCTTTTGTTGTTGTAAATACTGGACTTGTCATTTCACCGTTAGCAGGAATTCTCTTTTAAGGAATCTGCCTCTACCAATATAAATCTGGATCATCTCTTGAAATATAGAATCTTACCAGTAGTATCATAAGAGAGACTTGAACCTAGGTCTTTGCTGTCCTTAACTCTCTCCATTCAATCCAGAAAAGAAGAAGCAAATGAGCATTTATTTGGTCCTGACATACTAAACATTTTTTAAAACAAATAGTTCTTATTTGATCTTTACAAAAATTCTGAGAGGTAGGTTCTATTATTGTTCCTGGAGAAATACTGTGAAGAAAACTGAAGAAAACAGAGGTGCCCATATCACACAATTAATAAATGAAGCATAATTTGAATTCACGTCTTACTATCTGACTCCAGATCTAGCTCTCAATCCCTTGTGCTACCAACTGCCTATACTGCATCACACTGTTTTGCATATACTTTTTTATATTGCCAACATTACATCAACACTTACTAAATTTGGTTGAATTTCCATGGTATGGGAATACCATCCACTTCTAAGTAGATTGTCATCCTGAATTTTCTTGGCCAAAATATATAATCACCTCTTAGCCAGTTTTCTTCTGGCCACAATCCTCAAAATTTAATTAATTAGTACTTGCATGATATAGAAACAGAAACATTCCCTCTTCCAATTTCCACTTGGTAGGAATTTACAGAGCTGCTGATAACCAATTGTTCATTGCAAACTAAGAAGTAAATAGGTCATAGAGAAAGGTTCCTTTTCCTTTTATGAGTATGTTTTTATTCATTTGTGAAGTCTGTTGAAGGGCTTCTTGCACAGTAACCTAAGTGTGTGCATGTGTTCATGCACGCTTACATGCACGCATGTTTGTGATGGGCCACTTTGGCAGACTGGTGAAGATTATAGACCACTTCTCAGAATAATGTACTTACTTAAATGCAAAAAATAACATATATAGCATTACAAATAAGCCCATTATATTTAAATAGTTGTTAAAATTAATTTCCTAGGGTGCAGCTAGGTGGCTCAGTGGATAGAGCTCTAGCCCTGAAGTCGGGAGGCCCGGAGTTCAAATCTGTCTCAATCACTTATCACTTCTTAGCTGTGTAATCCTGGGCAAGTCACTTCACTTCACTCCAATTGCCTCAGCAAAAATAAATAAATAAATTCCTGGAACCCAAATTAAGAACCTCAAGCATGATTAAAATGATCAAAAAGGAAAATGATAAATGTTGGAATGGATTCAGGAAAACTGAAAGACAAATATACTCTTGTTAGAAGTATTGATTGCTGCAACTATTTTAAAGAAAAATTTGAAATTATACTCTTCATACACTTTGAGAGAGCAATACCACTGCTAGATCTATATTCCAAAAACATAAAAAAGGATTTAAGGGAAGAATCTGTTTGTATAAAATATTTACAGCACCTCTTTTTTGTGTTGACCAAGAACTGGAAATCAAGGGGATGCTCATCCATTAGGGAAAAAAAAAAAAAAAAACAAGCTGTGGTATGAGTATGATGGAATATTATTGAAATGATGCATAGAAAAGCCTGGAAAGACTTCCATAAACTGATGCAAAGTAAAGTGAGCATAACTAGGAAAATATTGTACACCATAACAGTAATACTGTATGATGAAAAAATGTGAATGACTTTGCTATTCTCATTAATTCAATAATTCAAGATAATTCCAAAGGATTCAGAATGAACTATGCTATTTTTCTCATCCTTTCATTCTTGTGTTTTTTTTAATTCAAGTCTTCTTAATAAAATGAGTATTATGGAAATGCAAAAAAAAAAAGAACCTCTGCCTTAGGAAGTAGTCTAAGTAGGTAACTTTTTTTTTTAAATTTTTTGCTTTTTGCTGAGGCAATTGAGGTTAAGTGACTTGCCCAGGTCACACAGCTAGGGAATGTTAAGTGTCTGAGAACAGATTAGAACTCAGGTCCTCGTGACTTCAGGGCTGATGCTCTATCCACTGTGCCACCTAGCTGCCCGGTAGTTAACTCTTAATATTATTTTATGAGAAATATAAACAGAGAGCTTAAACAAATCTACTTAAAATATGAAATTGAGCTGTCCACATGGAAGAAACATATCTATCAGAAACATTTATATTTTTATTTAGGCTTGTTTTACTTTTTTCCAGGTGAAAGAACTAAAACTAAATGTTAGAAGTTATTGAGTGCTAGACTTTGATTCCACATGAAGATATATTTCCCTACAAATAGAGATTAAAAATGGAATATGTCATTAAGTAATTGTAGGTAGCGGCTTGATGACCATTTTTAGAGGTATTGGGGCAGGGCAGTTAATTATTTAGAAGAAAAAAATTAAATCCACTGTCCACAGGGCTCATGAATTAAACAACACATAGAAGTATAGTCTAAACTAGATTGAAATACAATGAGAAAACATTAATAAAAGTAGAGTAAAAAAAAAACTAAGTTAATGTTCTACCCCTAGTGTTTCTTTTCTGTGACCCTGATTTCTATTTGAGTTTGATACTGTGTGGGGTACAGAGACCCTAACCAAAATTGAGTACTTGGAGACTTGTCAACTTGAAAGTAAAAGGTTTATTAGAATCTCTCCAGAAGCAGGCAGTCTCCCCTCCTAGACAGTCAAGAATGAGGAGAGCCTGCTAGGAGCTGGAAAGCACTGCCCAAACTCTCCCCAAAAACCCCTTATGCAAAGCTTTTGCCTTGATTGGCTCTTGCAGTTACTTTTCCCTTATATGGTAGATGGAATGATTATGGGTTGACTAAAAATGAGATAATGCAAGCAAAAGTTTCATTTTTCTAAAGTTACATGATTTTTAGGAAATTGAAACTTAGGCCTTGAAACTGAGGCCTAAGACTTCATATACTTTAGCAGATAATCTCTGAGAAACCACATTACTTGTCCCCCTTCGCACACAATGTCAATGATTTAGATAACAACTGTGCTAGATGACTTCTGACATCTATTCTAATTTTTAGATTCTACAATACTGTGAAATATATCCAATGTCATAGTAAAAACCACTATCTCATTTCACCTGGAAGGTTTGTTGTCAGCAAGAAATTTTTTGTTCATATTTACCATTTCAAGGGTCCATGGAATAGTTGTTTATATGATGTAAGTTTAAGCACAAGGCAGGTTTTTGTTTCTGTTTTGTTTTTCTTTTTATCTATGTGTCCCCAGAGCCTCAGACTTCATTTATTAATATGAGTATGATACATTCTTCATTTATTTGTTTGCTTATATTCATCTGATAATGCCAAATTCATTTCCTAGTCAATGTCTTAGGAATAAAGAAATCAGTAAGGTACCCTCTGCAAATAAAAGAATATGGATGAATAATGTTTTTGCAAGGACAACCTATAGAACATGGCCATCAGTACACAAATCTGATATGAATCAGACAAATGGAAAAGTCCCACTCAGGAACTGAAAAAGGAATTGTAGAAAAAACTACATTTTCTAGAAACTTATAAAGTCTATTTATTTGCATATTTTAGAAGTGACTATATCTCCAGAAGCCAGTTGAATTCCAAATATATATTCCAGTGATGTTTGTTGAATTTGATTGAATGGATAGTCAAATCTCAAAGTGAAAAAATCACAGTTTCCTCCTTGGAATAACTTCTTGATATGCCGCTGAATAGATAAATGTAAAAGAGGTAATCATTTTCACCTTAGCAGAAATAACTTTTCAATGTTCTATAAATTATTCAGAAAGAGTCTCAATTATTTGTCAAAGATACCACCTTTTTTTAAACACCTGATAACCATCTTTTTAGCATGAAAAAAAATACCTTGAAGTAACCTATCTTGTGGAATTTCATTTAGAAATGTGAAGGGTTGGTTACTGTTGTTGTTCAGTGATTTAGTCATGTCCAAATTTTCATAATTCCATAGATAATGACATATCAAGGTCTTCTATACTCCCCTATCTTCCAATGTCTGTCCAAATCCATGCCCATAGCTTCTATGACACTATCTATCAATTTCCTCCTCTGCCTTTTTTTTGCCTTCAATCATTTCCAACATCAATGTCTTTTTTAATCAGTCTTGTGTTCTTAAATTGTGGCCAAGGTATTTAAGCTTCAGCTACAGTTTTTGTCCTTTCAATGAATAATCTGAATTAATTTCTTTAATTACTGCCTGATTTGATCTTGTTTTTGTCCTAAGGACTCTCAGAAGTGTTCTCCCACACCACAATTCAAAAATGCTAATTCTTGTGGCACCCATCTTTCCTTAAACTGAACTCTAAACCATATATTATCACTGGGGAAAAAAAAACCTATAGCTTTGAGTACAAAGAACTTTGCTATCAAGGTGCTTTCTCTGCTTTTTAATATTCCAGGTTTTCCATAGTTTTCCTTCCCAAGAGCAAGTGTTATATAATTTCATAGATGAAGTCACCATCTGCAGTGATCTTTCAACCCAATAATTCAAAATCTCACACCACATCATCATCTATTTCTTCTTCCTCTATTTTCAGGAAGGAAGGAGACCAATTGCCATGATCTTATTTTTTTTAAGTTTGTCTTCAGCCTTAATTCCAGCTTTTGATTTATCCAGTTTATAATTTTACATGATGTATTTTGCACAAAAAGTAAATATAAAGGTGACAATATACAGCCTTGTCATAAACCTTTCCAAGTCCCAAACCATTGTTGTTCCATGTATAATTCTAACTTTTTATTCTTCAGGAGACCAGTAAGATGATCTGATATCCAAATCTCTTCTGAGGACTTGCCACATTTTATTGTAATCCATCTAGTAAAAGGCTTTAGTGAAATCAATAAATAAGAAATAATTCTTTTTTCTGGAACTCCCCTGATTTTTCCATAATTTAGCAAATGTTGGCAATTTCATTTCTAGTTTCTCTGCTTCTTTAAAGCCAACCTGCACCTCTGGTAACTCTCAATTCACATATTAAAAAGCCTTACTTTACAGAATCTTTGGCATTACTTTTCTGGTGTGTGACATGAGTGTGATTGCTCAGTAATTTGAGCATTTTTTTGACATTGCCCTTTTTTTAAGGACTGGAACATAAAGTGATCTTTTTCAATGTAGTGGCCACTGGTGAGTTTTCCAAATAGCCTGCATATTAAATGCAGTACCTAAACTGCCTCATTTTTTAGGATTTTAAATAGCTCAGCTGGAATACTATCACCTCAGCTAACCTCATTGTTAACAATGATTCCTAAACCCCACTTGACTTCATTCTCCTGAATGTCTGACAATAGATTAAGAGCTACTGAAGTACCAGGGAATAGGGAGCAAAATGCTATAGGAAATCCTAAAACTCAAATTTCTGAATCAGAATAGTTTTATTGTATTTCCTTTACTGGTTATACTTTGGAAATCAGAAAGACCTGTTTATGCATATCTGTGGTGCTTATCTGGAATCAGTTGTAACTTAGAGTTTGTTTGTTTTATTTTTGTATATTTTTTGTTTCTACATTTGTACCTTAGAAATCGGCAAATATTTCAAATCAAGACTTGATTAATGCTTCTTTTGATTTCTAGACTTAACAAAATTATAGTAATTCAGGTTAAACTTTAAAGTGTATGGGCATAATTTTTTGTGGTTTTTTCACCTCTGGAGAGTGTTCAATTGCTAAATATTAATAATCACATTAGTGTGTTGCTCTATAACACTGCCTAAGCTCCTCAGAAGTTCAACAGAAGGGATTGTAATCATCTCCAGAATAGAGGCTAATAATAAACATTCTATCAATAACTAGTATTTAACAAGGATTTTTAAGTTTGCAATGTGTTTTGATATCTCATTTGAACCTCACAACATCCCTGCTTGTACTTCAATATCTCCCAAAGAGTACACTTATATGAAAGTACAACCATAACTATAAAGATAGCCAGATGTCCCAGAACTAAAGAAAGTAAAGTTTCTTCAAGGCAGGACTTAGAAATAATAAATCACAATGATGACCAATCAGTTTTCTTTGAGCCCTAGAGCTCACAGTACTCCTTGCTTCAGGGATCTAATTGTTGTAGAAATAAAATGTTTTAAAAATAGGATTGTGTGGCATTTATAGCTTTGAAAATTCTACCCAAAAGGTTCTCCTAAGTTGTCTTGGGAAAGAGTTTAATTAGTTTCATATTCTCTGAAAGGTCACAGAACTGCTAAAAAGGTCTCACCTATTCTAAATGATATGGTCCAAAATTTCATGGGAGCACTTTCTTCTGAGAAAAAACTTGATGTTCTGAATAGAAGATCTCTCTGGCTTCATAAATTGACTTACTGAATGAAGAAACCTACATTTTCCCCATCTCCACAGAAATAAATTGTGTACTAAAAACAAAACCAAAAAATATAAAGGATAATAGCATGAATTTAAAATTTTAGAAAATCTAAATATATGAGTACAAGTGTGATAAATGGTCAAAGGATATGAAAAGACAATTTTCAGATGACAAAATTCAAGTCATCTATAATCATGTGAAAAAATGCTCAAAATTAGATTGATTAGAGAAATATAAATTAAAACAACTCTGACATACCACTTTACATCTCTTGGATTGGC
This sequence comes from Myrmecobius fasciatus, assembly GCA_023553655.1. Classification (NCBI taxonomy): domain Eukaryota; kingdom Metazoa; phylum Chordata; class Mammalia; order Dasyuromorphia; family Myrmecobiidae; genus Myrmecobius; species Myrmecobius fasciatus. The sequence goes on from JAJPUD010006395.1 coordinate 14,100, forward strand.
TGAGATGACAGGAAAAGATAATGACAAATGTTGGAGGGAATGTGGGAAAACTGGTACACTAATACATTATTGGTGGAATTATGAATGGATCCATACATTCCAAGAGCAATCTGGAATTATGCCCATAGGGCTATCAAACTGTGCATAACTTTTGACACATGCAGACCCACTACTGGGTCCATATCCCAAGGAAATCACAAAGGAAGGAAAAAGACCCACCAGTTCAAAAATGTTTGTAGCTGCTCTTTTTGTGGTAACAAAGAATTGGAAAATGAATAGATGTCCATTAATTGGGGAATGGCTGAATAAGTTGCAGTACATGAAGGTAATGTAATATTATTGTTTTACAAAAATGAACAGGCTGATTTTAGAAAATCCTGGAAAGATTTATATGGACTGATGCTGAGCAAAACAAGCAGAACCAGGAATACATTGTACAGAACAACAGCAACAATGTGTGGTGATGAACTATGAAAGATTTGATTTTTCTCAGTGGTTCAGTGATCCAAAGCAGCCCTAATAGGCTTTGGACAGAAAATGCCAACTGCATCCAGAAAAAGAACTAAGGAGACTGAATGTAAATTAGCACATGCTATATTAACTTCTTTTTTATGTTTTTTTCCTACCCCAAGGTTTTCCCCTTTTGTTCTGACTTTTTTCTCCCAATATGATTCGTAAAGTAATGTGTTTTTAAATAAAGTAATTGTTAAAAAAATAAAATCTTTTAATGAGTGTTAACCAAGATCAAGGCATTGTTCTGCACACTGTGAGAAATGTAAAGTTCAAAAAGAAAGGTTTCCAACTTGCAGGTATTTTGGAAACTAGACTTAGGGGAAATACAATTCAAAAATATCTCTGATGATAGCAATAGTAATAACAACGATTAACTTGTATACTACTTTAAAATTTTCAAAGTTTTGGTTCCCCCAATAGCCTTGCCAAAGTGTCATCACTATGAGGAAACAGAAGATGAGAGAGATTTAAGTGAAGTACTATGGCTCACATCTCTAATAACTAAGAGAACTTATGAACTCAGTTTTCTATGGTTCCACATTCAGATGTTATCCCTTACTCAATCTAGCTGCCTGATGGTGGTGATGATGTATAAACAAACAGTGATGTTATCCAGTATAGATTGGTAATTCAAGGTAGATCTCAAAAATGATAAGGAGAAGTTCTCCTTTGGAGTCTACCTTCATAATTTTGAGGCAACATTATCCTTCCTAAAATATTTCTTTTCTCCCACTGAGTTGAAATATTCTTCAGTCATTGTCCTCACTCCACTGGCCATGAAAACCATTAGGGTAAAACAATGTGATTCACACACACAAAATCCACTTGCAAATATATATATATATATATGGCTACCTGGTTCACAGACAACAAACTCTGGGATTAATATGAATTCTGTTTTGAGGAACTTTATTAATGAAATAAGAATCAAAAATACACAGTTCCCTGTCATAGCTCAAATCCACAAGCTAGGATATAACTAGAGCTACTTTAAATATTTTAGATAAAGAAGCAAGACTTCTGCCTTCCTCTCTACCAGTTCACTCTGTCACAGTCCATCTGTTCACAAATTAACCACAGATTCAAATCATGTAATAGTTATGAAGAGACTAATTTACATCAAAGATAAAATATCTTAAAATAGCTTTTAAGACAGTACCACCACCCTCACACACTCATTCATGCACACACACACACACACACACACACACACACACACACACACATACACACAAAGAAAAATATAAGAAATACAAAAGTCTTGTCATAAATGCTTGCAACATGAAATCTATTTGGTTCCAGCTTTACCCATTTCATGATTAGAACAGACAGAGGCAATCATCTGAGAAAGGATCTTCCTACTTTAGTCTAGATCCCCTTTCAAAGATCCTCCAGGAGCATCTCTGTTCCTGTCTTTCCTTGTCTCTGTGTCTGTCTCTCTGTTTCTCAATTCACCACCCCCATCTGTCATGTTGCTGCTGCTGCTTCCTTTCCTAATTTGCTGTTCTAACATCATCTCTGTGTTAGTGCTCACACACCCACAAGTATATCTCTTCATCTCTCCCAGAAAAGCAATCTTTCCCTTTAAAACACAACTCTTCTTTTGTTCATGAAATAAACCAATGAATTCCCATCCCACCTGAAAGCTTGAGCTTCAATTGTATTTCTTCTTGACAGAGAGGTAACGAGGGTTATAATAATAGTAATAATAATTCATTTATATAATGCCATATGATTTACACTGCACTTTGGAACCTGAGTGCATAAAATGAGCAACACTGAGTATAATTCAAGATTCAAGAAACCAAATATCATTTCTGATCTTAACAAGGATTGTTTATGAACTAAGAGTACCACAGTGCATTTGGACCAAATATATTTTTCTCCCACCTGACCAGAGGAATGCCAGCAGTCATGTTTATCTGATAACAATTTTGACAAGGGAGAGATGAAGGAAAAGAAAAGTTAGGTATTCACCCACAGGCAGCAATACAGAATTTTAAAGTTTCACACATCAAGGAATGCCTGTCCATGCAATGTTTTCAGCCCAATACTAAAATTCACCACTTACATTAAACAAGATTGTTTAAAGATGAGCCTAAGGAGTTTGCTGTGTGAACAAAGAAAACACAATTTATCTCATGTCCCACCACCTGTAACCAAGGTGACTGGCAGGGTTTTCTTTTGTTTTTCTTATTTCCTTCTTTGTTCTTTAAAGGACTGAGCCAGCACCCTGGGAAATAGCTATTTGCTCTGCTATATTGACTTCTGATAGGATAGGAAAGAACATTTGAACCTGACAGTTTCTGAATCAGTGAGGTCTCTGGATTGCAGTTCTAATCTCTTCATATTCATGTCATGTCTCTCTATTGAATTTTTATGATGGACCCTCTGGGGAAAGTCACGTCTACTTCCATGTTTTATTGTTCATCCTCAATGAATTTTTGGTAATGATCACTGCAAGATGGGAGCATGGCTTGGCAATGGATTCAATTTATCACATGTAAATAGAGATCCTCATCTAGGACACTACAAGGAGACTCCCAGAAATATTATACAAGATTAGTTGACCTGAGATGTTGCCAGAAAAAGGGGGAAAACTGAGCTGACTTTAAACATCTGGGCTGGGAAGCTTCAGGGAAGAAACAGCAGCAGGCTGTCAGATTGACTGTGTAGGATGTCAATGAAAAGGCAACATTGAGCCAGGAGGGAGTTCAGCCCAGGATTCTAAAAGAGTAGAAGGTAGTTGCTGTCAAAAATGAGGTCTTGGGAATCATATTAACTATGAAAAATGAGTGATCTTTTTAAATGTGGAGTTTCTAACTAAAGTGGATAATCAATCATCATCATTATTAATGCTATTATAATACTAAAATGTGTTCAGCACTTTATAAACTTGCCATTCCTAGAAATAGCAGGCAGACAAAAACATGCACAATAAAAAATACAATTTCTCTGTAGCTATCTCTTTCATTTTATGCAAGGTACATGCATGTGTCTATATAGTACATATATGTAGATATATACCTATATGTGTGGATATATACACATATATTTGGGAAAGGGGAAGAAGAGATAGTGAGTGTGAGAGAGACAGACAGACAGACACAGGGAAACAGACCCAGAGGGACAGAAAGAGATTAAGAGATTATATTCTATCTATTCTAGAAAAAATAAATTTAATATATAATTGACTTAAAGATTCTTCAAACAAAATTCAAGGCATTTTCATCATCATCATCATCATCACCATCAATCTTTCTTTTTATCTTCATTGAATAGATTTAATGAAATTACAATCCAAGGATAAGTATCCTTGCTGTATATGAGGGGAAAATGTATCTGTATCTTTGTATTTTACAAACTTTAAGACACTATTAGTGTAATTATTTTTGTGTTTTTATTCTGTAAATTACTGAAGAGGAGGTAGCTAGGTGAGTAGTACTGGGACTGGAGTCAGGAAGACCTGAGTTCAAATTCAACTTCAGACACATAGTAACTGCGTGATTCTCAACAATCACTTAACTTTTATTTGCAATAATACACTGGAGAAGGGAATGGGATAGCACTCTAATTTCCTTGCCAAGAAAACTTCATCAACAGGATGCTCCATTGGGTCACAAAGAAGAAAACACAAGTGAACAACTGAACAACAAGTTATTGTAAATGGCAAATTTCTGCAATTGAATATTAGTGTAGATGTGTAAGTCCACTTCTGTATACTCACTAAGGCATCTTCAGGATAATACCAGTATCAGAAGAGATTACAGAAATGACAGATACCTAGATTTGTGTTCCCTTAAGGTACTCATTTCTCTTACTCAATATTGTACAACTTTTGCATTCCCTGCAGTTTGGAGATGATGAGAATTTAATGTGCTTATATCTAATCAAAGCTTTTGTTCTTGCTTAAATGAAACCATTTAATATCCAGGTGTTATTTTATCTGTGTGTATTTATTTAATTAATTATTTCTCTGCCTATTTATTTATTTATTTATTTATTTATTTTGCCAGTTATTTTGGAGTTGAGTGAATTGTCCAGGGCCACACAGCTAGTAATGCCAAGTGTCTGCAGTCAGATTTTAACTCAGGTCCTTCTGACTGCATGGCTAATGCTCTATCCACTGTGCCACCTAGCTATGGTCCCAGTGTTCTTGATCAACCATTCTATCTTTAAATATGATATAGATAAAGACAATTTGCTGAATTCTACAGAATATTTTGAGGTTTATATTAGTAGCACCGAAATTTCTTATATGAAAGATAGCAAGTGTTTGCATGTTATTATAACATCAGGACCATATTTTTCTATGTATCCCTTAGAAACTTTTTTTAAACTGCAATGATATATTGTATGATTTCTAATTCATCATATAATATATAATAACTCCTTAAAACTCCTTAAAATAACATTCCTAAAGGGAAAGGGCCCCATATGTGCAAGGATGTTTGTGGCAGCCCTTTTTGTAGTGGCTAGAAACTGGAAACTGAAGGGATGCCCATCCATTGGAGAGTGGCTGAATAAATTATGGTATATGAATGTTATGGAATATTATTGCTCTGTAAGAAACGACCAGCAGGACTATTTCAGAGAGGCCTGGAGAGACTTGCATGAACTGATGCTGAGTGAAACGAGCAGAATCAGGAGATCATCATACACAGCAACAACAGTATTACATGATGATCAATTCTGATGGACATGGCTCTCTGCAACAAAGAATTGTCTCAAACCAGTTCCAATTGTTCACTGAAGAAAACCATATACACCCAGAGAGAGGGAAATGAAATATGGACCACAACGTAACATTTTCATGATCTCTATTGACATTTGCTTGCATTGTGTTGCCTTTCTCTGATTCTTTTTTTTTTCTTGTAGATAGGATTTTTCTTGCATAACTTCTCAAGCATTTCAACATTATTAACATGTAGTGGACTTCCTGCCATCTAGGGGAGGGGAGGGGACTGGGGGTAAAATTTGTAATGGAAAGCTTTATAAAGATCAATGTTGGGGAACTACCCATACATATGTTATACAAATAAAAAGCTTTAATAAAAAAATAAAATAAAAAAAGATAAAAAATAACATTCCTAAATTGATATCATACATTCTTTTCTTCCCATAAATAAGTTTGTATGTCATCTATGTACTTCAAATGATTAAAATTATATTTTGATATGATGCTCTATTTCACTTTCATCATCAGTTCCAACTGTGAGTTGTCTTAACAAATATAAAACCAGGAAAAGCCTTAAATTTATTTCTTTGGAAGATGTCACATTTTATATCACTAATTCTTGACATCATTATGTCAGGGCAAAATCAAATAGAGAACACTTTTTTGTATATACATACATATACCTGTACATATTTATACAACAAATATGTTGTGCAAGTAGAAAAGTGTACAGCATATGACTGTACTTTAAATACAGAGTTAACTCAAAACTTTCTGGTGATCAACAAAAATAGAATAAATGTTACACCATTTGGGAATTACTTGTTCAATAATTTCTGAGTTCATAATTGTGTTTCTCTTTAGAAATCCTTTTTTTGGCACACATTTTTTGCTCCTTAGCCAATATATGTATTTTTGTAAGTTTTATAGATTGTTTTGAGCAACACAAGCTGTGAATGTTTTGGATAAGTATCTAAACACATTAGTGATTTATATTTGGAGGATTCACTGGTGCTATTAACTTTGGGCAATGAATATATGCTAAGAAAGATGAAATCCAGCCCTTATAAAAAAAAACAACCTATTGAATTAATTTGTTTATAATTCATGTACAACTGTGAAATATTTAAATCAAGAATTATAGAGCTTATCAGAACTATCCCTTTACAGTTTTGCAGGTAAAATAGACTTCTAGTCACTTCCCTTGAAATAATCATCCTACCATTTATTATGTTATCAATATACAAGCCTTCTGTATCAGATCTGATAGATCTGAATTTGTTTTGGTGCACTATTTTCAACTATATAGACAATCAAAAGTGTCCACATATTCCATCTCTTTGGGATCTTTTCTTTTATAAAAATCTGTTTCTCATGATGTCTAGAATTGTTTTTAATTCCATGATGAAATATTTTGTTTTGTTGCATTTTTTGACTGTATCATAACAATCTTTTGACTTTCATTCACTTCATGATGAAAGATACAAAAAAATTTCTAGTATACTTTTATTTTGTGGATTTCATTCTGCAAGGGTGTTTTGTCATTGCTGTTAAGTGGGTGATATGAAGTTCTTGAATGTAATAACTAGATATTGATGTAATTTCCTTGTGTCTTTCTGTATGTATCCAAATATTCTGTTAATCCATTTCTTTCATAATAGTATTTAATACATGTGCTTAGAAGTATTTCTAAGTTGTTTCACCTTTCCTCTTCTGGTTATGGCTGAAGCATTTACTGATGGACATGTGAATGTCCCTCTGTGTACTCTGATCCAAGAACACTGTTCTATTTTCTGTTTCTTGAGCATAATATTCCATATCCCAAATATATCTATGTATATATGTACATATTATATATATATATACATATATATACTTGTATATAATATATCTGTATATATATTCATATGGAAAAAATTTTAAATGACTAGTCCTCTTATTCCTGGAATTTTTTTTCCTTCTTTTTGCCTTCTTTCTTCTCTGGATTCCTTAATATCTCATCTAAAATATCTCCATCTCTAAGAAGCTTTCCTGAGGTCTTCTTAATACTAGTATTTTTTCTCTGAGATTATCCCCAATTTATCCTTAATCTCTTTATTTCCCACTAGACTGCACTTCTCTGGATTTCTCTCATGTTAAAGAAATCTCTTGTTACTAAAAATTTATTTCAGCCCTGGAACTCACAAATTCACATTTCAGAAGTACACTCTGCTCCTGAGCCTCTCCCTTTTATTAGAGTTAAAATGGCTACTCCCAGAACCTTCACTTAAGGAAGGGACTCAGACTACTCAGCTCTTCATTTCCTACTAGGCTACAATCATCTCAAAAATATTCTTTCCCCCCATTTTTCTCCCCAGTTTTATCTTCCTTTTCGTGTTGTTCTCTTTAGAATGTAAATTCCTTGAGAGCACGTTCTGTCTTCATGTCTGTATTTGTAGTCCCAGATTTTAGCATAGCTTCAAGCAAATTCTAGACCCTTACATTCTTAGTGGTCATGATGGGACTTTAGAGTTGTAATTTATTGCAGTAATTATTAATAACTATTATTATTAGTTCTTATAATAGTACCAGAGTTTTCTAACATACTGTTTTCTTCCATACACAAAAGTCAATGTTTAATAAACATTTATTTTATCTCTTTGTTCTAGGAACTATGCTAAATGCTAGGGTTATAAAAGTTGTCCAAGGACATGGTTGATATTGACTTCAGTGACAGTATTTCCTTGTCTTCCAGGGACATAGAAAAACTCAGTCATCAGGGAATTCATGACTCCCTCATCTAAAGTAGATTTCTAAAGACCACTTGTGTTATCATGTCCTTCACTATACTCTATGCTGATGTGTAGATGATTTTTATATGGAGATAAAGATTTTGTTGTTCAGTTTTGGACCCTGTGGATCTTTGTGATCCAGTAAATCATATTATGTTAATGCTGTAAAATTGATTAGTTTGCCATTTCTCAGAGGCAAAGTGGTTATGTGATTTGCCATACACTAGTCATACAACTAGTGTCTTGAGTCTAGCTTTGAATTCAGGTATTCCTGACACAAGACCCAGGAAAAACTGATCTTGAAGGCAGAGGAATATGAGATTCAATACATAAAGAAAAGCAAAGTCTGTATTTTTATTGTATATACTTGCTTTGTTCAATGACTCATAAGCACATCATTTTCTCCAAAGCAAACTGAGAAGAATTAGATCTGTCTCTAACTGTAGTATTATCACCAACTGTTTTAATTAAATTTACAAGGGAGAAGCCAGTAGACATGGAAGAGAAGGAATATAACTGCCAAGACCCCAATAAAATTTCTCTGAGTCAGTCTTGCAGTCAGGAAGTAAATTATGTCAGATTAGAATTTAGGTTTTCTTGATATTGCTACCCATACTTGATAGAGTTCTTTGACAACTACAGCAGATCTGCTTACTCCCACAATATCTTGAAGACGTGCCATCTATCCTGATAAATGATCACCCTTCAAAAACTGGCTGTATCAGTGTATATCTCCCACTTATGGAATTCTTCCTGTTGCTTGTTATATCAATAAAATGTATAGTTCAAATTGATTACAGACTCCTTACTGACCTCCAACTTGCCTGATCACCTTCACCTTGCCTGATCACCTTCACCTATTAGACTCAACTATTCTGTTAAAAGAATTCATTAATGCCTGATCCAATTCTGCATTTTGCTTCTTTGGGGTTAAATACTCTTGGTTATTTGTGTTATTCAGTAATTTTATTTTTTTATTTTTTATTAAAGCTTTTTATTTGTATAACATATATATGGGTAGTTCCCCAGCATTGATCTTTACAAAGATTTCCATTACAAATTTTACCCCCAGTCCCCTCCCCTCCCCTAGATGGCAGGAAGTCCACTACATGTTACTAATGTTAAAATACTTGACAAGTTGTGCAAGAAAAATCCTATCTACAAGAAAAAAAGAAAGAAAGAAAGAAAATGAGAGAAAGGAAAAACAATGCAAGCAAACATCAAGAGAGTATGAAAATATTATGTTGTGGTCCACATTTCATATCCCTCTCTCTGGGTGTATGTGGTTTTCTTCACTGAACATTTGGAACTGGTTTGAGACAATTCTTTGTTGCAGAGAGCTATGTCCATCAGAATTGATTATCATATAGTATTGCTGTTGCCGTGTATAATGATCTCCTGGTTCTGCTCACTTCAATGAGCATCAGTTCATGCAAGTCTCTCCAGGCCTCTCTGAAATCATCCTGCTGGTCATTTCTTATAGAACAATAATATTCTATAACATTCATATACCATAATTTATTCAGCCACTCTCCAATTGATGGGCATCCATTCAGTTTCCAGTTTCTAGCCACAAACATTCTTGCACATGTGGGTCCCTTTCCCTCCTCTAAGATCTCTTTGGGATATAAGCCCAATAGAAACACTGCTGGGTCAAAGTTTATGCACAGTTTGATAACTTTTTGAGCATAGCTCCAAATTGCTCTCCAGAATGGTTGGATCCGTTCACAGCTCCACCAACAATGTATTACTGACCCAGCTTTCCCACATCACTTCCAGCATTCATCGTTATCTTTTCCTGTCATTTTAGCCAATCTGACAGGTGTGTAGTGGTACCTCAGAGTTGTCTTAATTTGCATTTCTCTGATCAATAGAGATTTGGAGCAACTTTTCATATGACTAGAGATGGTTTTAATTTCATCATCTGAAAATTGTCTGTTCATATCCCCTGATGACTTATCTATTGAAGAGTGACTTGAATGCTTATAAATATGAGACAATTCTCTATATATTTTAGAAATGAGGCCTTTATCAGAACCATTAAATGTAAAGATGATTTCCCAATATGATGCTTCCCTCTTAATCTTGTCTGCATTAGTTTTATTTGTACAGAAACTTTTTAACTTAATATAATCAAAATTATCTATCTGGTGTTCAATTAAGAGTTCCAGTTCTTCTTTGGACGTAAATTTATTCCATCTCCACAGGTCTGAGAGGTAAACTGTACTACATTTCTCTAATTTGCTTACAATGTCACTCTTTATATATAGATCATGAACCCATTTAGATCTTATCTTGGTTTGTGGTGTTAGGTATGGGTCAAGCCCTAATTTCTTCCACACCAGTTTACAATTTTCCCAAGAGTTTTTGCTGAACAGTGAGTACTTATCCCAAAAGCTGGAGTCTTTGGGTTTATCAAACACTAAATTGCTAAAGTTATTGCCCATATTGTCCTGATATCCTATCCTATGCCACTGATCGACTGCTCTATTTCTCATGCAGTACAAAACAGTTGTGATGACTGCTGCTTTATAATATAGTTTTAGATCTGGTACAGCAAGGCCACCTTCATCAGCCTTTTTTTCATTAATTCACTTGAAATTCTTGACGTTTGTTCTTCCAAATGAACTTTCCTACTATTTTTTCTAGATCTGTAAAATAATTTCTTGGGAGTTTGATTGGTATGGCACTAAATAAGTAGATTAGTTTGGTGAATATTGTCATTTTTATTATGCTCACTCTGCCTACCCATGAGCATTTAATATTTTTTCTAATTAATTAGGTCTGATTTTATTTGTGTGGAAAGGGTTTTGTAGTTTAGTTTGTAGTTTATGACTTTTCCTTGGCAGATAGATTCCCAAATATTTTATACTATCATCCATTATTTGGAATGGAATTTCTTTTTGTATCTCTTGCTGCTGAATATTGTTGGTAATATATAAAAATGCTGATGATTTATGTGGATTAATTTTGAATCCTGCAGCTTTGCTAAAGTTGTGAATTGTTTCTAGTAGTTTTTTAGTTGAGTCTCTAGGTTTCTCTAAGTATACCATCATGTCATCTGCAAAGAGTGATAGTTTGGTTTCTTCATTAACTACTCTAATTCTTTTTATCTCTTTTTTCTTCTTATTGCCAGAGCTAACATTTCTAATGCAATATTAAATAGTAATGGTGAAAGTGGGCAGCCTTGTTTCACTCCTGATCTTATTGGGAATGGTTTTAGTTTGTCTCCATTACATATGATGCTTGCTGATGGTTTTAAATAGATGCTACTGATCATTTTAAGGAAAAACCCATTTATTCCTATACTCTCTAGTGTTTTTAATAGGAAATGGTGTTGGATTTTATCAAATGCTTTTTCTGCATTTATTGAGACAATCATATGGTTTTTATTAGTTTGGTTATTAATATAAGTAATTATGCTGATAGTTTTCCCAATATTGAATCAGCCCTGCATTCCTGGTATAAATCCTACTTGGTCATAGTATACTATCCTGGGAATGACTTTCTGTAATCTCTTTGCTAATATCTTATTTAAAATTTTTGCATCAATATTCATTAGGGAAATTGGTCTATAGGTTTCTTTCTCTGATTTCACCCTACCTGGTTTAGCTATCAGCACCATATCGGTCTCATAGAAGGAATTGGGTAGTATACCTTCTGTCCCTGTTTTCTCAAATACTTTGTATAGTATTGTAATTAATTGTCCTTTGAATGTTTGGTAGAATTCACATGTAAATCCATCTGGCCCTGGAGATTTTTTCTTAGGGATTTGGTTAGCTTGTTCTATTTCTTTTTCTAATATGGGGGCTATTTAGATAATTTATTTCCGCTTCTGTTAACCTGGGAAATCTATATTTTTGTAGATATTCCTCCATTTCATTTAGATTATCAAATTTACCATCATAAAGTTGGGCAAAGCAACTCCTAATTATTGCTCTAATTTCCTCTTCATTGGAGGAAAGTTCTCCCTTATCATTCTTGAGACTAAAAATTTGATTTTCCTCTTTCCTTTTTCTTATCAAATTAATGAAAGGCTTATCTATTTTGTTGGGTTTTTTCATAGAACCAACTCTTAGTTTTATTCATTAATTCAATAGTTATCTTATTTTCAATTTTATTAATTTTTCCTTTTATTTTTAGAATTTCAAATTTAGTATTTAATTGAGGGTTTTTAATTTGTTCTTTTTCTAGTTGTTTTTTTTTAATAATAAGCCCAATTCGTTGATCTTTTCTTTCTCTATTTTATGCAAGTAAGCATCTAGAGATACAAAACTGTCCCTTATAACCGCATTGGCTGTATCTCACAAATTTTGGTATGTTGTCTCATTATTGTCATTCTCCTGGATGATATTATTGATTGTGTCTATGATTTGCTCTTTCACTCATTCATTCTTCAGGATTAGATTATTTAATTTCCAATTAACTTTTGGCCTATTTTCTCCTGGCCTTATATTGCATGTGAGTTTTATTGCATCATGATGTGAAAAAGATGCATTTACTATTTCTGCCTTTTTACATTTGATTTTGAGGTTTGTATGCCCTAATACATGGTCAATTTTTGTATAAGTTCTATGAACTGCTGGGAAAAAAGTAAACTCCCTACTGTCTCCATTTACTTTTTTCCATAGATCTGTCATACTTATCTTTTCTAACAATTGGTTTACCTCCCTAGTTTCTTTCTTATTTATTTTGTGGTTTGAATTATCTAATTCTGAGAGAGCAAGGTTGAGATCCCCCACTAGTATAGTTTGGCTGTCGATTTCTTCTTGCATCTCTCTTACTTTCTCCCCTAGGAATTTGGATGCTATTGCACTTGGTGCATATATATTTAGTATTGATATTGTTACATTATTTATGGTACCCTTTAAAAAAATATAGTTTCCTTCCTTATCTCTTTTGATTAGATCTATCTTGGCTTTTACTTAATCGGAGATAAGGATTGCTACCCCTGCTTTTTTTTTTGTTTACCTGAAGCATAATATTTTCTGCTTCAGCCGTTTACCTTCATCCTATATGTGTCACTATGTTTTAGATGTGTTTCTTGTAGACAACATATTGTGGGATTCTGGTTTCTAATCCAGTCTGATAACCACTTCCACTTTATGGGAGAGTTCATCCCATTCACATTCACAGTTTGAATAACTACTTTATTTCCTGCCATCTTATTTACCCAAGTTATGTTTTTCCCTTTCCTTTCCCCTTTCTCCTTTCCCCCTCCTCAGTATTTTATTTTTGATGACTCCCTCCCCCAACCAATCCTCCACTCTTTTGATCCCCTCCCCCTTTTTTTACTTCTTTCCCCTGATTCTTCTATTTTCCCTTCTATTAGTTTATCCCTTTCTTTTCCTCCTTTCCCTCCCACTTCCCTCTAGCAAGGGACAAGTTTCTCTGTGAAATCAAGTGTCTGATATACACTTTTAGAGCCCAAATTTATGAGAGTAAGATTTACACAATGCTCATCTCCCTCCCTTCTTTCTCTCAATTATATTAGGTTTTCTTTGCCTCTTCATGAAATTTTACCCTGTTTTTACCTCCTTTTTTTTAAAATCTTATTTTACCACCTTTTCCCTCTTTTCCCCAGTATGACAACCTTTCCCCCTCTAGTTTTATTTTTCGTATTATCAAAGTAATATCTAGTTAATTATACCCCCAAACTTTAAGTATACCCATAGTAGAAATAAAGTTCTCAAGAGTCCTTTTCTTTTTACCTTTTTATGCTTCTCTTGAGTTCTGTGTTTGGAGGTCGAATTTTTTGTTCAGATCTGGTCTTTTCATTAGAAATACGTGAAATTCACCTATATCATTAAGTGACCATCTTCTTCCCTGGAGGATAATGCTCATTCTAGCTGGATAGATTATTCTTGGCTGTAATCCAAGTTCCTTTGCCTTTCAGAATATCTGGTTCCAGACCCTTCGATTCTTCAATGTGGAGGCTGACAGATCATGTGTGATTCTAATTATTGATCCTTGGTATTTGAATTGTTTCTTTCTAGATGCTAACAAAATCTTTTCCTTGGTGCGGTAGTCCTGACATTTAGCCACGATATTCCTTGGGGTTTTAATTTTGGGGTCTCTTTCAGGAGGTGATTGGCGAATTCTTTCAATGGTGATTTTGCTTTCTGATTCTACAATTACAGGGCAGTTTTCTTTCAGGATTTCCTGGAAGATAGTGTTTAGATTCTTTTTTTCATCATGGCTTTCAGGAAGTCCAATAATCCTTAGATTGTCTCTCCTAGATCTATTTTCCAAGTCGGTTGTTTTTCCTAGAAGATATTTCATATTTTCTTCTATTTTTTTTCATTTTTTTGCTTTTGTTTGACTGATTCTTGAAATCTTATTGAGTCATTCACTTGCATTTGTTCAATTCTTATTTTTAAAGTGTTGTTTTCTTCAGTTACCTTTTTAAGCTCCTTTTGTAACAGGCCAATTTATTCATTGCACTCTTTTTCCACTTCACTAATTTTGTTTTTCAATAAATAGATGTCTTTTATCTTATCTCTTTTGAAGGGCTTCTTGCACTGATTTCAGTTTATTTTCCCATTTATCCTCAAGCTCTCTTTTGAGATTCTTTATGCAATCTTCTAGAAAGGTCTTTTTTAATTATTATTATTAAAGCTTTTTATTTGTATAACATATGTATGGGTGGTTCCCCAGCATTGATCTTTACAAAGCTTTCCATTACAAGTTTTACCCCCAGTCCCCTCCCCTCCCCTAGATGGCAGGAAGTCCACTACATATTACTAATGTTAAAATACTTGACAAGTTGTACAAGAAAAATCATATCTACAAGAAAAAAAGAAAGAAAGAAAATGAGAGAAAGTAAACACAATGCAAGCAAACATCAAGAGAGAGCATGAAAATGTTATGTTGTGGTCCACATTTCACATCCCTCTCTCTGGGTGTATATGGTTTTCTTCATTGAACAAGTGCAACTGGTTTGAGACAATTCTTTGTTGCAGAGAGCCATGTCCATCAGAATTGATCATCATATAGTATTGTTGTTGCTGTGTATAATGATCTCTTTGTTCTGCTTGTTTCACTCAGCATCAGTTCATGCAAGTCTCTCCAGGCCTCTCTGAAATCCTCCTGCTGGTTGTTTCTTTCAGAGCAATAATATTCCATAACCTTCATATGCCATAACGATGAATGTTGGAGGGGATGTGGGAAAACTGGGACACTGATGCATTGTTGGTGGAACTGTGAATGGATCCAACCATTCTGGAGAGTAATTTGGAGCTACGCTCAAAAATTTATCAGACTGTGCATCACTTTGACCCAGCAGTGTTTCTATTGGGCCTATATCCCAAAGAGATCTTAGAGGAGGGAAAGGGCCCCACATATGCAACAATGTTTGTGGCAGCCCTTTTTGTAGTGGCTAGAAACTGGAAACTGAATGGATGCCCATCAATTGGAGAGTGGCTGAATAAATTATGGTAGAAAGGCCTTTTGAAAAGGTGACCAGTGATGGTCCTTGATGACTTCCTCTGGAGCTGTTTTGTCTAAAGAAACCTCAGGATCTGGGTTTTGCCTTTCTTTCTCTTGATATAAGCTGTCTGTTGTGAGAGCTCTCTTTTGCTTCTTCATTTTTTTAGACAGAGTGGGGGTAAGTTTAAGGCTAGAGAAGCGGTGGCTGAGATACTTTGCCCTGGGGCAATTTCCTCAAATTAACTTAAGGTGCTGGGCCGGTGGTGGCTAGGACTAAATCCGAATTACTCCTTAAAAGAAGCAAATCTGCCAGAACACCTGCCCACAATCAGGGCAGAGTGTCTCGAGTGCCCCAAATAAACTCCAGGTGTTTGGAGTTTGGAGTTTGGAGTTTGGAGTTTCTGCTACACTGACCTGAGTCCCACCCTCACTTCCGGACTGCACCGAGTAAACTGTTTACCCCTCTGCCAGAGTTAAACAGACCTGATAAAAGTTCTTCAGAGGTAACTGGAAGCAGTGTCCAAATATTTCTGAGTTCGTTGACTTGAAGATCAGTTCAGAGGCTTATTTTATTGTTGATTTGAGAGAAGATCGGAGGAGGACACAGAGAGTCATGTCTTCACTCTGCCATTTTGGCTCCCAGTTCAAGACGTGCTCATTATTCAGTAATTTTAGGCATGCCTCACTTTTTATTAATGCTTTTGGTCTTTTCTTGGCAAAGATTGCTTTGCCATTTTCTTATAGATCTCATTTTAGAGTTGAAGAACAAAAGTAAACAGTATCAAGTAACTTAACACAGGATCACACAGTTAGTAAATCTCTGAGGCAAGATTTGAACTTAGGAAGGTGAGTTTCCATGAATTCAGTCCTGGAACTCTTTTCACTGTATTGCCGTTGTAACTAATAGTCTATGCAAGCCTGATTACTGCCAGTCACTGTCAAGAATAGACAGAAAATCTATTATATTTAGAGTTAGAGCTCCTAAGTTTAAATCCCTGATTTGACACATACCAGCTATACAATATTAATTTATTGTTTTCTTAATTGACATGCAGTCAGAGAACTATTTCTATTTCATTTTGACACAAGTAGACTACAGAATCTCAGAGATTAGAGTTAGGGCCTGGAGAGACTTACATGAGCTGATGCTACATAAAGTGAGTAAAACCAAGAGAATATTGCATACAATAACAAAAGTATTATGTGATGATCAACTCTGATGGACTTGACTCTTTTCAACAATGAGGTAATTCAAGGAAATTTCAGTAGACATGATAGAAAGTGCCATCATCATCCATTTTCATTATTTTCCCTTTTGATCTCATTTATCTTGTGCAGTATGATAAATGTGGAAGTACATTTAGAAAAATTGCACGTGTTTTACCTATATAGGATTACTTGTCTAGGGGATAAAAAGGAGGGGAGAGAGGAATAGAAACTTGGAACACAAAGTTTTGAAAGGGTAAATGTTAATAGAGATAGTTACCTCTGCATGTGTTTTCAAAAATAAAAAAGTTATTATATTTAATAAAAGAATTTAGGAGACAAATGAAAATATTTGGAAGGTTTACTATGGGATATGAGATAGTTAACTCAATAAGGGAAGCATAGGAGGTTATCCTAATAGTAGTGAAGCACCAGATGAGGTTACACGAAAAAAAAATTGTAACCAGTCAAAATGATTGCATGATATTCTTCGCCTTCATTCTGGCATACATGTAGGAATAAAAACAATGAATGGTGATAATGATACAAGGCTGAATATCAATGGGATATAATCAATAATATGCTAAGAAGTTAGTATTCAAGAGAGAACAGTGTTAAATCAACTATACTAACTATATTATTTTACCAAGAAGTCAAGATGAGAAGAGGGTAGAGTTATTTAAAAAGAGAAAATGACTTAGGAAAGAATTTCCAAACCTTAAAGGACTGTGAAGATGGCTATTATCTTAAGAAATTTTTGGTGAATTGAATCTGAGTATTTAAAACCTAAGGGTTTCTCAAACACATCAATTTGAAAATGAGCAAAAAGAGAAGCCACATTAACACATTGACATAGAATGCACCATATATATCCTAATACACATACTTCAGCCTGCCAATATTATGAAAAAATGAAAAAGTCTACATATATGGAGCAAGTTTGACTTCTGCATCAAAGTCCTCTTAGCTCCATGAAGTTGTTTCTGTTATTGTGATTGGTTCCCAGGCCTTCATCCCATAAAACTGCAGTTTTTGGAATGACAAGCTCAAGACTGTTTAGTTTCAAACTTGAACTTTGCATTTGGCCACAAGTTTCTGGTGTCTGGTTCCGGGCTGTCTACACAGTTTATCTTGTGCTTAATTCTTCACTTCCTTCTTGGTTCTGTAGTTAATGACTTACAGAACTGTATTTCAAATTCCTTCTTAACAAAAGCTATCATTTTTGGCCTGACTTCTGCCACTACATCTCTCTAGATGTGATCATTTAACCAGTTAATACCACAAAAGGCCCTGGGACAAATCTAACCCTTACTCAACTGAAACATAAAAATCCAAAGCATAAGAGATTAAGCAATGAGTCATCCTCATTTTTTGTACCCCTGTCACCTTAATTCAAATAACATTAAAAAGAACCCAAAGTAACAATTATTTAGTGCCTGTCATGAGGGAGAAAGCAAAGGATAATTATAGAGAGCCTGTATTATGGCCTACAAGACCTACCTCTGATATATACCATTTCATGATCTTGGATACTTAGCATCTGAAGCCTAAAAGCATCTCTCCAAGTTGCTGACAATACACCAACATGTTATTTTTTAAAGAGAGTTTCTTCACATGAGAGTTCCTTATACCAATTATACACAATCACAAAATCAATCTCAATTTCTCCTCCATCACTCTATTCTGTTGTTTTTTTTTTTTGAAAAATACAGATTTAGATAATGACAATTAGTTTGCATCTTCTAGGTATCTATAATTTAATAATGTTTACAGCCATGTTCAATCAGCAAGCTTTATTAAGTATCTACTATCTGTCAAGCACTATGCTCATCATTGGAGATTACAAATATAATAATGAAAATAATTTCTACTAATGAGGCATTTATATTCTATATGTGGTTCTTTTTCTCTTGTGACCATGTTGTCTTCCACTTTTTCTTCTAATTTCAATAATTAGGCCCCATACTTGGCATTATTCCTCCCAGATACAAGAGCCCTGTTTAGAACTACTGACATTTTAGCTGGTGACTATACAGCTTAAGTCCAACTTTCAATTTACCCACACTACTCTGAGGGCACATGCAAATTCTTAGAATGCCTTTTAGTTCCAACTATTAGGCTTTCTAGTAATATTTTCCTCCATAGCAGAATGTCTGCCTAGTCACTAGGTCCTAAATCTTCCTGATTTGGCCCAGTCTAAAAACCATTAACTTCAATATAGACAGCATCCTTGGGCCCAAATACCTTACTTTTTTAGCAAAGGGATTTATATATCATATATTTCACTTCACTAGGACTTCTACTCCTATTTCAGTTTTGAGAAAATATAAAATTAATCCATACTTGCTATGAAGTTGGTTAGAGCAGTTTTGTTGACAAGAATACTCAATAGGAATAAGTGCATATAGGACTTTTTGTCCTTTCTTTGATATTTTTAAGGTATAAACCTAGCAGTGGTACTACTGTTCAAAGGGCATTAACTACTTAATAACTTTTTTATGTTTTGGTATTATTCCAAATTTCTTTATTGAAAGGTTGGACACATTCATATCTCTACCAAGCTATCTATTTTCTTGAAGTCCTAACATGTCATTTTATTTTATTTCTTTTTTTCCCTTTCAATTCCTTTTTTTTTCTGCTTATCTATCTTTTGTTATACTTTCCAAAGTGTAAGGTGGGGAAAACCTCTGAATTATTATAATTTTCATTGTTCTAACTATTAGGGATCTGAAGCATTTTTTTTTTTTTTGCTTTTTGCTGAGGCAATTGAGATTAAGTGACTTGCCCAGGGTCACACAGCTAGGGAATGTTAAGTGTCTGAGACTAGATTTGAACTCCGGTCCTCCTGACTTCAGGGCTGGTGTTCTAACAACTGCGCCATCTAGCTGCCCCTGAAGCATTTTTAAATATGGATATAGCTAGCCTGGGCTCCTTCCCTTGAGAATTGCTTGTTCATATGCTTAGAGCATTTATCATTTGGAGAATTAAGTTTATACTCATAAATTTAATACAATTTCTTATGTATCTTGGAAATGAGACATTTATCAGAGAAACATGCTGCAGATTTTTCTTCCAGTTGGAAACATTCCCTTTTAATCTTAGCTTAAGTGGATTTATTTATGCAGAAACATTTTAATTTTATGTAACCAAAATTAGCCATTTCATCTACTGTTCCTCTCTGTCCTTTGTTTGATCATAATTTCTTCTTCTATCCATAATTCTGAATCTTACCCCATGTTTCCCTAAATTGTTTATGAATTCTATCCTTTCCTTACTTTTCCTTCCTTCTGTCCCTCCTCCCTTCCCTTTTTTCTTCCTTGTTTCCCTCTCTCCCTACCCCTTTCCTTCATTCTCTCCCTTCCCTCCTTTCTTCCTGCCTTCTTTGTTTTCTTCTTCTTTCAATGAGTAGGGGGAAGTACAGGATAAGAAAATCAATCCTTAATAATTTAAAATAATTAGAATTGTAAAATGTGTATTTCAGTCCAGTTACTTCATAACCCCAGAATTTTAAGGACCTGCAATATGCTGCAGCAAGATATTTGCTTCAGTTGAGAGCCTTCCTGGAAATGATGGGATGATGTCAAGTTAGAGGGGGAACAGATACAATGCTGTAACCCATGGTAAACTGTGCAATCCTCACCAGTTTTATACTTCAGTTTAGATTGTTTTCTGTCTTTGATATAGCTAATGTCTTTCTGTCCAAAATGAGGTGATTTGAAAGGGGTCCTTGAATGTTTTACAATATTTAGTAACTTTAGTCACATTGCAAACATTGACCCAAAATAATTTAATTCCAAGCAAAATACTATAAAGTATGCCAATAATAAGAAAAGCTTCAAGTATTCTCCAATTGATGTCAATTAATGAAAACATGCTCTCCAAGGCATGACATGAAAACTACAATTAGGTTACACTATAATTATCATTGTCAAAGTCCGATTAGTACCATCTATCTTGAGGCATATATTTGTAGTGGAGAGGGAGGAGGAGTATGGGTATCATATCAAGAATGAATGTTATATGTAAGCATAAGAAGAAAGCAATTTTAAAAGTTGACAAGTTGAACATCAATGTATATTAAATAAAAAGCATGCATTTTGTGAAACAGTAGCTTAACCATATTCAGTTGTGGCCATACACTTGACTTTTTTATTGTATATGATTGTATATGATCAAGAATTTAAAATTTTCTAAATCTGTTCAGAAGCATTTATAGGTTCACTTATCTCTTACCATTTCAAAATCATTCTTCATCTTTGCATGTTCTTCAGTTCTTCTATCATTCAGTACTCTCTTAGATCGCCTCTGCTCTGGTTACATTTATTTCTCTTCCTGTTCTAGACATCTTAGTCAACTAATTTACTCCCACACTATGCATTACTTAAATAATCTATTCCTTTGTTATATAGATAGATAACAAGTAAATTGTAAAGAATCTGGAGATTGTAATAGAATAAAAAATCTCAGTACTGTCTAGCAGTGAGGTAATTGCCAATAAAAATAATTTACTGTTATATTTCATTAGGGGTGAAAGCATAGTTTTTAGGAATAGGAAAGTCATAGTATCATTTCTTTGTCAGATATTGTCCACAGTATTGTGTTGAGTTAAGGATGGTCATGATAAGCTAGAGAGTGTCCAGAGTAGGGAAAATAAAGATACAGAAAGATCTTTAACTATAATGCATAAGAGGATGACTTGTAGGAACTGGATATGTTTAATCTAGAAGAAAAACAAGTGAGCTATGTTAAAATATTTGCAGGGTATGAGAGATTGGTTTTATACTAGGCTTTGAGAGATTGATTTTATTCTATTTGGTGAGTAAAGGCATAACCATGAACAAGATGGAACACATTAATCCACATTGAGAGTCCAACTTGGGCTTGATGTCTGGAAACATTTATTTTAAGTTGTATATATGTGAAAATAGAACTGCTTACATCAATGGGTGATGAATTTAACAGTTAACCAAATTTAAAAGAGAAAGTGGAATGGTTACTTTTTGGTATATATTATTGTAAAAATTCCTTTGTCTATAAAATAAATTAGGGGCTGCTAAGTCTCTTACAAATTTCAAATTCTATTATTCTACTATAATTTCACAATAATATCTTGCTCATTCACCCCCTTTTTTCTCTACTATGCACATGTAGCTAAACAGAGCTTGATAAAGTCACAGTAATGTTGGCTGGTTTCATTACACCCTTATGTTATCTAATCTAAACAGAGTCCATATTGCCACAAAGTAATCTTACTTCACTTATTTAATTTTTAATTATACTCACAGCAATGCTTGCCAAAAAAACCCTTCTCTTCTTCCCTTCAGTCTCACATAATATTGCTTCTCCACTCTCTCAGTTTATCTTATCATATTTTAGTCTTCAAATTGAGGTTTCTTATCACAAGCTTCCTCTTCTCCTTTCTATTCCTTTGTCATCATTCCTTTAACTCCATGTTTAATCTTCAGACTATCTCTTTTATCCTTACTTGATGCCTATAAAATATCCATCTTTTCTATTCCAAAAGGGTCAAATGGCTTTCTTTACATATTCAACCATATATGTTTTATTATATTCTATTATATTATACCATTCTTATCAGATATCATTTTAAATCCTCCATGTCTAAGCTAAATTCTTTGAAACATCTTTACTAAGGAATTCTAATTTCTATTTTCTCATTCTCATCTAAATTTTTGCAGCCTGAATTCCTATTTTGTCATTCAACTGAAGCTTGATCTCTATAAAGTTACTAATAATCCAGAACTTTGTATTTTTGAAGTTTCATTCTCTCAGTTTCTTATGTACTTTTCTCAATTCACCTTCTTGATCATTCTATAGCATTTGCCACGGTAAATCATTTTCTCTTCCTCAAAAAGATGATATCTTCCTTCTAGGTTTTGGTCATATTTTTATTTATTGGTACTCTTCCCACTTATCTGATCTCTCCTCAGTCACTTTTGCTTTAAGGTTATCTATTAAGCATCCTTTTACATTGAAATATTTTCTGAACTTTTTTCTCTCATATATATAAATATATATATATATGTAAACTCTCTTGATTAACTTATCAGGTTTCATAAGTTCAATGATCATCTCTTTGAAGACATCCCAGTCTGAGGAAATCTTGACAATACACTCAACTAAGTGAAGCAACTCTAGTAGTTGGAAAGATTACAAATAAAAGAAAAATATTAAAAATTTGCAAAAAATATTAGTTAGCTTTTCTTCACCAAGAATAGTGAAACCACAATTTTTGAATCTAAAAATTATAATCTTTAAGGTGCTCACTAGAGAAGTTGGAATGAAACTAAAGCGAATAAAAACAGAAAAAGCTGTTATATTTAATAAAATATAGAAAGAAGAAATCTGGGCTATAATCAGTGCAATCACAAGGCTATAGAGAAACTTGTTTACAAAGTATCAGAGTGAGAGAAAGATAGCAGTGATGTAACTTTATTGGTATAAAAATGTTACTGAAAGAGTATTAGGAACTACTGATATATATGATTACTCATCCTCTTTTGATGTCCCCCTATTACCTAACTCTCAGCTGTGGATCCAAGAAGCTGTAGCATGTGAAGCAACCACACTCTGGTAAAATTGTTTTGACAAATGGGCTAAATCGGGTCAAGAATAATTTTAAAATCTCAAACCTATTTGTGATTTAGGGAGATGTTATGCTCCTAGAAAACTTCCCTGAGTACATGGGTAGATAAGAAAAAAAAATTGCCAATGTCCAAGGAAACTGAAGTAGGCACCATAGAGTATTTAGAGCTTGTTCATACACCACAGATCCCAAGACATCCGGGGTCATATACAAATGTTCTGACTTTTGTCTTGTCATTGTGCTGAGATAAAATAACTCTAGAAGATAGAACAAAGCTGATAACTTTGTACAAATACATATCACTTAAGGCAAATTCACATGCAAGTCAAGATAACACTTATGATGTCATTGGTCCTCTTCAAAAATGAAGGATGAACTCACCCACTTATGGAAAGTCTTTATGTGGGTTACAAATTGAGAGTATACTCAATGAAAGTACTACTAAAGAACAATAAAACTTTTACAAAAAAAATTCAACAATGGACTACATCTTTATCTCACAATTCACTGAAGGATGCAAAAAATATAAAATCTCATTTAACTTATTAGTTGTTTGTTACCAAAAAAAGGTGCTCTAATAGGAAAAAATACCACCTTATAAGGTCTTTTATACAAGGTATAGACCAACCATATATAAAGATTACTCACTATGCCATGGGAGATGTCAAAACAAAAACACCTTTTTTTATAATTCTGATAATAAAACTTGGGTAAATCATGAAAAGGGGATACATGCTAACCAAAAGCAGTAGTAGTAATAATAAGGATAATGAATAACTAACATTTATATAGTACTTACTATAAATCAAGTGCTATAACTTTAAAATTATCTAATGCTATCCTCACAAAAATGCTATTATACTGTCCATTTTACAAATAAGCAAACTGAAGCAAAGGATAAGTGACTTATTCAAATTCACACAGATATTATGTGTCTAAGGTTAAATATGAATTCAATTCTTCCTGACTTCAGGACCAGAGCTCTACTCAGTATCTTAAGTGTAATGGATGGTAATATCCATTATACAATGACATCCTACAAATAATGTGATTTCCTCATAATATTGTGCTCATTGCATAAAGCCACAAATAGTCACCACATTCCCACTAATTGACTAAATAGAGTCTTTAATGAAGTAAAAGTGAAAATGTTGAATTTAATAGCACAAATTGCAGCACTCCACTGCTTTTGGTAAATTCTAATTTCAACTACTTAGCCTTCTCATCACTGGGACAAGGATGCACAAAATTGTTACTGGAGGAAATGAAATCACTAAGAAAAAAAGATAGGGGGATTATGAAAATAATAGGAATGACAGTTATATTAACTGTGGAATTGAGGTAATGCACAGGCTGGTAACATTTTGTCTAGTAGTTAACCACCTACTCAAACCTGTCAGAAGAAAATGTTGTCTCTGAATGTAAGTTAACAATTTTGTCTGGTCAAATTAGCAATGTAATTGTCAAATTAACAACGTAATTATCAAAGTCATAGCTGGAACACATCAGAAATAATGGCTGCAGTCCATAATTAAGTGGGTAATAATGTCCCTTTCCCTGTTAACTTATGCAAATTGTTACAATGATTTTATGGTTTCCCTAAAAAGGAGAACTTCCATCTCTAAACTTCTCTAATCGATTCCACTATATTGCCTTTTTCATGTTTGTCATAAGTCCTGAAAGGGCAGAGCCCAAATGTCAAAGAAAAAGCAGGGATTTGCTTGAGTTCTCCCAAATTCAAATTCCCTTCCAAATACCTTCAAAATAATGTCTCAAAACAAATTCTGTGTCCACACATGAATAGGGTGCATCAAGACAACATAGAAGGTCAGCAGGAAAATATCTGTTGCATGGGATGAGAGTGGAGCACAGGACAATGCAGACCACAACAGCATAGACCAAGTCTCAGCAAACCAGTAGCAGGCCTTTGGAGGGACTGAATAAGCAGCAGCAATGAATACTTTCAGAGATCTTGGCTCATAGATGGCAAAGGGATCAGAAAGAGATTACAAAGTTCCTTTTTCTGGCATTTTATTGCACTGCTTATACTCAAATCTGGGTCACAGTGGCAGTCCTGGAGCGAAGAGATGCACTAGTGCAGGATTGGTGGCTGTAGGGGAACAGAGATCTTGCTAGGGCAAAAAAAGTTCTTGTGGTCATTCTGCAAACCAGACTACAGTCAAGGAAAGAAATAAATACTTTTTCTTAGATCATACTACCTTGGAAAAGCTAAAGCTTACAGACCACCATAACTAGTTCTGAAAATTATTACACAGAAACCTAAAGATTGGGAAAGTGACCCATCTCAGAAGCAGAACCACTTTTTAGTATAGAGGTAAATGTCCAAAATAGAATGAAAAGTGAACAAACAGAAAATAATACTGACTATAGAAAGTTACTATGATGACAAAGAAGATCAAAACATACACTCAAAAGAAAACAATAAAGTCAAGACTTTTCTACATCCAGTCTCAAAAAAATAATTAGTCTCAGGCCATGGAAGTTCTCTACAAAGATTTTAAAAGTCAACTAAGGGGCAGCTAGGTGACACAATGGATAGAGCAGCAGCCCTGAATTCAGGAGGCTCTGAGTTCAAATCTGGTCTCAAACATTTAACACTTCCTAGCTGTGTGATCCTGAGCAACTCACTTAACCTCAATTGCCTCAGGGGAAAAAAAGTCAAGTAAGGCTAAATACGAGAGGTTTAGGAAAAATTGAGAAGAGAAATGAGAGTGATGCAAGTAATTCATGATAAATAGAGTCAATAAAAATACTAAAGAAAAGGATACTTTAACAACTAGAACAGACTCATTGTTAAAAGAGGGACAAAAATCCAACAAGGAGAAAAGTGCCTTCAAAAGCAAAATTGATCAAATGGAAAAAGAGGCACAGAAACTCAATGAAGAAAATAATACCATAAAATTAGAATGAGGCATTGGAAGCCAATGATTCCACAAAAACTCAAGAAACAATAAAGTAAATTAAAACAATTAAAAAAAATAGAACAGCCCCTACTTAGCAAAGCATCTGGTAAGAAATGGGTCATTCATAAACATCTAAAAACAATGACACAAAAGCTGGAATTTCTGACACATAGCACCAAAAATGAGAATGCTGATGTATTTTTCTAGGACTGAGATAAAAACTTTATGTATATTCTTAAGCAAAAAAGTCACATAATAGAATTAAAGGGCTCTATGTATGACACAATATCCTTCTTGTGTTTCTTCTATCACTTTGGATATTTGAACTTCTAAGAAAAAGAATGATAGTGCTCTGGGCAGTTCAGCTGGCACTTCAGTGCTAGAAAAGGAAATTGAATAGAAGATAGAAAAGTCAAGAGAGCTTCTGATGCTGATATAGAGAACAGGGTGAGTGGGAACTCACCATGCCTAAAACAGTTTCTTATCGAAGAGCCAAGGTGCAAATTAGGAACTGCTAGAAGATATGTAGAATTCTGTGACCTCCACTAACCTTCTCTCAAATCAACAGCAGATTAAGTCTCTAAACTGATTTTGGAGTCCAAGCACCCCAAATATTTGGAGTACAACACATTCCCAGAAGAGGTTTCTTTGGAAGAACTTCAGAACAGGTCTGTTCCAGTCAGACCGGGGACAGTTTGCCCTGCAGACAGCAGCATAGGGAAACAGGGCAGGAAGCTGGGGTGGAACTCAGACTGTTGGCAGATTCTAAGCACCTGAAAAGCTCCTGTGAACCACTTAGGCCACCTTGCCTTGGTTGCAAGCAAGTGGTACGGCAGATTTGCCTTTTTTAAAAGGTAAATTGTAAACAACTGAGTCCCAGAAGAGCTGGACCTAGCTGCCATTACCCGGCATCAGAAATCAACCAAGGGGATGTGGGAAGACTGGGACACTGATGCATTGTTGGTGGAACTGTGAACGGATCAAACCATTTTGGAGAGCAATTTGGAGCTATGCTCAAAAAGTTATCAAACTATGCATACCCTTTGACCCAGCAGTGTTTCTATTGGGCTCATATCCCAAAAAAATCATAAAAGAAGGAAAAGACCCCACATGTGCAAGAATGTTTGTGGCAGCCCTTTTTATAGTGGCTAGAAACTGGAAACTGAATGGATGCCCATCAATTGGAGAGTGGCTGAAAAAATTATGGTATATGAATGTTATGGAATATTATTGTTCTGTAAGAAACAAACAGCAGGATGATTTCAGAGAGGCCTGGAGAGACTTGCATGAACTGATGCTCATTGAAGTGAGCAGAACCAGGAGATCATTATTCATGGCAACAACAATACTATATGATCAACTCTGATGGACATGACTCTCTTCAACAATGAAATGCTTCAAAGCAGTTCCAATTGTTCGGTGAAGAGAGCCATATAAACCCAGAGAGAGGGATGTGAAATGTGGACCACAACAAAACATTTTCATGTTCTCTATTGAGGTTTGCTTGCATTGTATTTCCTTTATCCGATTATTCTTTCTTGTAGATACGATTTCTCCTGCACAAAAAATGATGCAATAACTATACATATATTCGATTTCTTAAGTATTCTAACATAGTTGTCATGTAGTGGATATCCTGCCATCTAGGGGAGGTGTGGGGAGTAGGGGGGAAAATTTGTAACAGAAAGCTTTGTAAGGGTTAATGTTTAGGAATTACCCATACATATGTTTTGCAAATTAAAAAAAAATCTTAGAAAAGGAAAAAAAAAAGAAATCAACCAACACAACTGCCCCAGTGCAAATTAAAGCAGCTGTCACTCCTTTGCTTTGAACAAACCTCAAACCTTTAAAAATGAATAAAAACCAAACAAAACAAAAGAAACAAACAAACAAACAAACAACAACAACAAAAACAAACCTCTCACTATACCCAGCTTTTTACAGAGAACAAGAATTGA
Organism: Myrmecobius fasciatus; assembly: GCA_023553655.1. NCBI lineage: Eukaryota > Metazoa > Chordata > Mammalia > Dasyuromorphia > Myrmecobiidae > Myrmecobius > Myrmecobius fasciatus. The sequence continues at coordinate 42,185 of JAJPUD010006395.1, forward strand.
CCTCAGAACCTGAGGTGCCTAAAGGTAAAGCAACTCCAGAGAAAGCAGGAAAGGGTGACATGACCTGGTCTCAATTCTATAAGGCTTTCCTGGAAGACTGCATAAAGAATCTCAAAAGAGAGTTACAAGAAAAATGGGGAAATGAAATGAGATCATTGCAAGAAGGAATAAAAAAAGCTTATAATGCCTGACAAAAGAGATATGAAAAAAAAAAAACAGCAATTCACTGAAAAACAAAATTGGTGAAATGGAAAAAGAATGCAATGCACAAAAAAATTCAATTGGCCAAATACAAAAGGAGCTAAAAAAAGGTAATGAAAAAAATAATACACTAAAATTTTGAATTTAACAAAGATAGATATAATTAAAAAAGACAAGGAAGAAAACTACATTTTTCTAAAGGGTACTATAGAAAATGAAGCAACATTGATACTAAACATATAGGAACCAAGTGGTATAGCATCCAAATTCCTAGAGGAGAAGTGGAGAGATGAAAGAAGAAATAGATAGCAAAACTATACTAGTGAGGGATCTCAACCTTGTTCTCTCAGAACTAGACAAATCAAAGAGCAAAATAAATAAGAAAGAAGTTAAGGAGGTAAACAAAATATTAGAAAAGTTAGGTATGATAGATCTTTGGAGAAAACTGAATGGAGACATGAGGGAGCTTACTTTCTTCTCAGCAGTTCATGAAACTTATACAAAGATTGACCATGTGTTAGGGCCTAAGAACCTCAAAATCAAATGCAGAAAGGCAGAAATAGTGAATGCATTTTTTGAGATCATGTTGCAATAATAATCACATGCAATATAAGGCCAGGAGAAAATACACCAACAATTAATTGGAAATTAAATAATCTAATGCTAAAGCATGAATGGGTGAAACAGCAAAGCATAGAAACAATAATTTCATTGGGGAGAATGACAATAATGAGACAATATACTAAAATGTGTGTTATATAGCCAAAGTGGTTATAAGGAGAATTATATATCTCTAGATGCTTACTTGCATAAAATGGAGAAAGAGAAGATCAATGAATTGGGCTTACAACTAAAAAGCTAGAAAAACAACAGATTAAAATCCTCAATTATATAAATATACATAGATATCAATATATAAATAAATATATTAAAATACCAAATTTGAAATTCTGAAAATAAAAGGGGAGATTAATAAAATGGAAAATAAGAAAACTATTCAATTAATAAATAAAACTAAGAGTTGGTTTTATGAAAAAACCAACAAAGTAGGTAAACCTTTAGTTAATTTAATTAGACAAATGAGAGAAGAAAATCAAATTGTTAGTCTTAAAAATGAAAAGGGAGAACTTTCCAGTAATGAAGAGGAAATTAGAGCAAAAAATTAGTAATTACTTTGCCCAACTTCATGCCAATAAATTTGATAATCTAAATGAAATGGAGGAATATCTACAAAAATATTGATTTCCCAGGTTAACAGAAGAGGAAATAAATTATTTAAATAGCCCTATTTCAGAAAAAAAAATAAATAGTATAAGCTATTAATCAATTCCCTAAGAAAAAAATCTCCTGGATTAGATGGATTTACATGTGAATTCTACCATTCAAAGAACAATTAATTCCAATACTATATAAACTATTTGAAAAAAAAATAGGGAAAGAATGTATACTACTAAATTCCTTTTATGTCATTGATATGGTACTTATAGCTAACCAAGTAGGGAAAAAACAGAAAAAAAAAACTACAGACCAATTTCCCTAATGAATATTGATGCAAAAATCTTAAATAAAATAATAGCAACGAGAATACAGAAACTCATCCCCAGGATAATACACTATGGCCAAGTAGGATTTGTATGAGGAATGCAGGGCTGGTTCAATATTAGGCAAACGATCAGCATAATCAACTATATTAATAATCAAACTAACAAAAATCATATGTTTATCTCAATAGATACAGAAAAAGCATTTGATAAAATCCAGCCCCAATTCCTATTAAAACTCTAGAGAGTATAGGAATAAATGAAGTTTTCCTTAAAATGATCGGTAGCTTCTATTTAAAACCATCAGCAAGAATTATATGTAATGGGGATAAACTAGATCTATTCCCAATAAGATCAGGAGTGAAACAAGGTTGCCCATTATCACCATCACTATTCAATATTGTAATAGAAATGTTAGCTTTGGCAACAAGAAAAGAAAAAGAGATTAAAGGAATTAGGAATAAGTCATGAGGAAACCAAATTATCACTCTTTGCAGATGATATGATGATATACATAGAGAACCCTAGAGACTCAACTAAAAAATTACTAGAAACAATTCACAACTTTATCAAAGTTTCAGGATACAAAATAAATCCACATAAATCATCAGCATTTTTATATATTACCAAAAAAGTTCAGCAGCAACAGATACAAAAAGAAATTCCATTCAAAATAATTGTCTATAGTATAAAATATTTGGGAATCTATCTGCCAAGGGAAAGTCAGGTACTATAGGAACCAAACTATAAAACATTTTCAACACAAATAAAGTCAAACCTAATCTGTTAGGAAAATATCAAGTGCTCTTGTGTAGAATGAGCAAATATAATAAAAATGACAATACCACCTAAATTAATCTACTTATTTAGGGCCATACCAATCAAACTCCCAAGAAATTATCTTACAGATTTAGAAAAAGAATAGCAAATTTCATCTGGAAGAAAGAAAGGTCAAGAATTTCAAGGGAATTAATGAAAAAAAATGCTGATTAAGGTGGCTAAGCTGAGCCAGATCTAATACTATATTATAAAGCACAGGTCATCAAAACCATTTGGTAGTGGCTAAGAAATAGAATAATTGATCAGTAGAATAGAATAGGATCTCAGGACAAAACAGGCAATACTTAAAGCAATCTAAAGTTTGACAAACCCAAAGACCCCAGCTTTTGGGATAAGAACTCACTATTTGACAAAAACTGCTGGGAAAATTGGAACCTAGTGTGGCAAAAACTAGGCATTGACCCATACCTAACACCACATACTAAGGTAAGATCTAAATGGGTTCATGATTTAGACATAAGAGTGATATTACGGGGCAGCTAGGTGGTGCAGTGGATGGAGCACCAGCCCTCAGTTTGGATCTGGTCTCAGACACTTAGCATTCCCTGACTGTGTGACCCTGGGCAAGTCACTTGACCCCAATTGCCTCAGCAAAAAGCAAAAAAAAATCGATATTACAAGCAAATTAAGGAACATAGGATAATTTACCTCTCAGATCTGTGGAGAAGGAAAGAATTTGTGTGCAAAGAATTGGAACTCTTAATTGAACACCAGATAAATAATTTTGATTATATTAAGTTAAAAAGTTTTTGTACAAACAAAACTATGCAGACAAGATTAGGAGGGAAGCAAAAAATTGGGAAGTTATTTTCACATTTAATGGTTCTTGTAAAGGTCTCATATGGAAAAAAATATAGAGAATTGACTCATATTTATAAGAATTCAAGATATTCTCCAATCGATAAATGGTCTAAGGATATGAAAAGACAACTTTCAGATGAAGAAATTAAACTATTTTTAGTCATATGAAAAGATCACTGGAAAAGACAATGATGAATGTTGGATGGGATGTGGGAAAACTGAGACACTAATACATTGTCGGTGGAATTGTAAACAAATCCAACATTCTAAAGATCAATTTGTAACTATCCTCAAAAAGTTATTGAACTGTTCATACCCTTTGACCCAGCAGTGTTTCTATTGGGCCTATATCCCAAAGAGATCTTAAAGGAAGGAAAGGGACCCACATGTGCAAAAATATTTGTGCTAGTCCTTTTTGTATTGGCTAGAAACTGGAAAATGAATCGATGCCCATCAGTTGGAGAATAGCTGAATAAACTATGGTATATGAATGTCATGGAGTATTATTGTTCAATGAGAAATGACCAGCAGGATGATTTCAGAGATGCCTAGATAGACTTGCATGAACTGATGCTAAGTGAAATGATCAGAACCAGGAGATCATTATACACAGCAACAACAAGACTATACAATGATCTATTCTGATGGACATGGCTCTTTTCAACAATGAGATATTTCAAAATAGTTCCATTTTTTCAATGATGAAGAGAGCCATCTACACCTAGGGAGAGGCCTGTGGGACCTCAATATAACATTTTCACACTTTCTGTTGATGTTTGCTTGCATTTTCTTTTCCTTCTCAGGTTTTTTTTTTCCTTGTAGATCTGATTTTTCTTTTTCTTTTTCTTTTTTTTTTTTTTGCTTTTTTTGCTGAGGCAATTGGGGTTAAGTGACTTGCCCAGGGTCACACAGCTCAGCAATGTTAAGTGTCTGAGACCAGATTTGAACTCAGGTCCTCCTGACTTCAGGGCTGGTGCTCTACCCACTGCGCCACGTAGCTGCCCCGTAGATCTGATTTTTCTTGTACAGCAAGATAATTGTATAAATATGTATACACATATTGGATTGGCATATATTTTAACATGATTAATATGTATTGGATTTCCTGCCATCTAGGGTAGTTGGTGGGAGGAAGGAGAGAAACATTTGGAACAAAATACTTTGCAAGGATCAATGTTGAAAAATTACCCATGCATATGTTTTGCAAATAAAAAAAAAGAATTGTGTGTCTGCCAATTATTATGAATCCTATTTGGCTAGTGATTTGAGGAAAATAATTTCCCCTACTATCTTCCTGTTTTCCCTTGTTTCTATTCTATGATATTTAGACAGGATGTCAACATTCATCTCTCTCTCTCTCTCTTTCTCTCTCTCTCTCTCTCTTTCTCCTTCTCTATCTCCCCCCCTCTCTCACACACACAATGATCTTAGAGAATGACAGGTAAAAAAGGTTTAGGAGATATTTGGAAGTAAATAACCCCCAAGATGTGTTTGTCCTTTAGGCAGTGATGATAGGAAATAAAATTAAAAGTTCTGATTACTTTAAGTTAACAATATTTAATGCAAAAAAAATCAATGTAGTTTAAAAAACAAAAGGAAACAGGAAACAGAAAAAATAAAATAAATATCTGTGGTATATCCATCATCTAGTAAATATATAGGGTCCCAAGCCAAATTTATAAAAAATAAGAGCCATTCAACAATGGATAAATTGTCAAAGGATATGAATAGGTAATTTGCAGAAGAAATCAAAACTATCAGTAGTCACATGAAAAAATGTTCTAAATCAATAATCATTAGAGAACTAAAACAACTTTTAGGTATTATGCCACATCTAGCAGATCATCTTACATGACAGAAAAAGAAGATGAAGCATGATGGAGTGGATGTAGAAAAGGATCTATTCTAGTGTACTGCTGGTACATTCCACTGCTTGTAAACTGTTACAGCCATTCTGAGGAATAATTTGGTACTCTGTCCAAAGCCTGATAAAACCGAATACAATCTTTGACCAGTGATATAAGAACCATGTATCCCAAAACAATCAAAGAAAAAAGGAAAAAAATATATACATATGAATAACAATTCTTCATGTTGTGGCAAAGAACTGGAAATTGAGAAAATGCCCACAAACTGAGAAATGGCTGAACAAGTTATATGATTGTGATAGAATACTATGTGCTATAAAAAATTATGAGAAAAAGAGCTAAATGATTTCAGAAAAAACTGGGGAGACATATATATATATATATACACACACACAAAGTGTAGCAAATAGAACAAGGATAAATTTTACACAATAACATCTATATTGTGATAATGATCAACTCTGGCAGATTTAGCTACTCTGATCAAGATAATGATTCAAGTCAGTTCCAGAGAACCCATGATGAAAAATACTATACACCTCTAGAAAGAGAATTGCTAAATTCTGAATGCAAATTGAAGTATAACTTGCCTTTTCATTTCTTTGTCCTTGTTTTCTTGTTTGTTTTGTGGGGGATCTGGGTTTTCTTTTGCAACAATGCTAATATGGAAATAAGTTTTATATGACTCACATTTATAATCAATATTAAGTTACTTTCCTTCTCAGAGAGTGGAGAAGTTTAGGCAAGAGGAAGAGAAATTGGAATATAGTTAAATAAATCTTTAAGAGTTCAAGCTATTTTTAATTGAAAAATTGTCAAATAATATGAACTGGCAGTTTTTAGAAAAAGAAATCAAAATAATTTATAGTCATATAAAAATTTTCAAAATCATTACTCACTAGAGAAATACAAATTAAAACAATCTTGAGATATCATTTTAATCTATTAGATTGGTCAAAATGATTGAAGAGGAAAAAGACAAATGTTGGAAGGGAATGGGGGGAAATTGGGACACATTTGTTGTTGCTTGTGAAATTCTGAACTGATCTAAACATTTTGGAAAGCAATCTGGAATTATGCCCAATGAATGAATTATTAAATTGCTTATAACCTTTGATGATCAGCAAGATCATTACTATGTCTATTTCCAAAGAAAATTAAGGAAAAAGAAAAAGAACCTGTTAAGTTCTATAATATTTATAACATCTTTCTTGGTAGTAGAAGAGAATTGAAAATTGCAGAGATGCTCATCAATTAAGGAATGGCTCAGTAAATTGTGGTGTATGATTGTGATAGAATTGTAATGTTCTATAAAACTGATGAACCTGATAATCTTAGAAAAATAAGGGTAGACTTGCATGAAATAGTGAAAAATAAAAGCAACAGAATCAAAACAAATGTTGTATATAGTAAGTGATATTATTTTAATAACAACTTTTAGAGAATAAGGCATTTAAACTATTATAAATCTCCAAATCAATCTCAGAAAACAAATGAAGAAAGATACTATCTGCACTCATAGAAAAAAATTGAAAAATATAAATATATAGAGAATGGTTTTACATAGATATGCATAGATATACACACATAATTGCATTTAAGAGTAACCATCTCTAGCTGGGGGAGGAGGGGATAAAAAGGGGAAAAATTACGTGAAAACTTTATTATATAATTAGAAATAGCAAGTTATACAGAAGAGTTCTGCAGTTTCATATGCAAGTATCAATTTTTAAAACATTATCCTCTTATAAAAATGATTGTTTTATTTATTTTGTAAATTAAAGATAAAATGAATAATTTCTAAATGATTAATAAATTGTTTTATAAGAGACTGAGAAATATTTAATGAGATAAGTAAAAATACTTTTTTTAAAAAAATGCAGCTGTGTTATTTTCTTTTCCTTTTTAATTTATGTAAAATAAATCACACAGAGCCTTTGGAACTGAATTCAAAAAAAGAAGGATTGGGGAAGAAAAGGATCTATATGTACAAAGATTTTTATAACAATTTTTTTCTCAGGGAAAGAATTGGAAATTGAGGGGATAGTCATCACTTAGGGGATGGTCATCACTTAGGGAATGGCTCAAAAAATTGTAGCATATGATTATGATAGAATATTATTGTTTTATGTGAAATGATGAGCAGGATACTCTTAGCAAAACCTGGAAAGTCCTGCATGAACTAAAGAAGAGGGAAATGTACTGTATACAAAATAATAGCAATGTTGTGGGATGATCAGTTGTGAATGAAAATTCACAACAATCAGTTGCTATGTTTAGTAATACAATGATCCCAGACTACTCTGAAGGACTTATGATTAAAAAATTAAATCCATATCCAGAGAAAGAACTAATTGTAGTTGAATACAAATTGAATAATAGCCCATAGTCTTTTGTTTTACTTTATTTTTCTTGAGGGTGGTTTTTTTGGGGGGTGGAAGATCTAGGTTTTCTTTCACAACATGACTTTTATGCACAACTCCACATGTGCCTTCACAATTGGGGGAAGGAGGAAAGGAATGAATATGGAACTTAAAATATTTAAAAAAATGTAAAAATTATTTTACATATAACTAGAGAGTAAATATACATATATATGTATATATATATACATACATACATACATAAATGTATATATGCATGTATATAAAGGAAACTAAATTCAGTGGGAAAGTTAAACCTTAACCAAGAGGAATGCTTTCACAAATGACCTCAGTAGAAATAGTGGATCTTGTAATTTAATATTTTGAGTAATATTCCTTTTTCATCCCCTGTATTAATTTGAATTTGGGCAAAGAGACATTGATCCAAATCTAATCACTCCCAGAACATGTACCTGATATTTGGGAAACAGTCTAAATATTGATCTGAGGAAATGCTGCTAACTCTTAGGGAGGGGCTAGCCCAGAAATGCTCCAGACAGAAATTGTGAAAGCTAAACTGGAGTTCTCAAGTAGAGAATTATCTGTCTATAGGACAATTTTTGATGTGGTTCCTTTTCAATCATAGGATGATGTAATCTTTATATAGGTTTAAGAAAGGAAGTAATACTCACCCCATAGAAACAAAGGTTCACATATCAGAACTTGTTCAGAATTACTGTATTTGCTTTAAAAATAGTATGTCTGCCTCAGTTTCACATATAAAGGTGCTGAAACTGAGGTGATAATTAATTGGAGGACAAAATGTTATTTTTCTAGATTTTTAATATTAAAGATAGGATAATTTAAAGAAGATAATCCTACACTTTTTTTTCCTCTTCTAACTATAATTTTGAATAGTTTTCTCAGTTCTCCACTACTAGAATTATTGATTTCCAGTGCAGATGAAAGAATGTTTTGACCTGCATTCAGACACAATCAGTTCCTTCTCTGGGTATGGATAGAATTTTTCATCATAAGGCCTTCAGAGTAGTTGTGGATGATTATACTACTGAGAATAACAGTCATTTACAACTAATCACAGAACATTGCTATTACTTTATATACAGTATATTTTACTCTGTTCATGGAAGATTTTGCAGGTTATTTAATCTGAGTGCATCCTGCTAATCATTTATCATAGAGCAATAATATTCCATCAAATAAACTTACTTCAAAAATTTTTCACAATTACTATTGCTAATTGAATTTTCGTCTAATTATTTTCTCTATCCTTTTACCCTCTCCCTCATCGATTGGTTTTGCTACCAATCATTCCCATCTGCAATATACCCTCTCTTTTATCACCCTCCTCCCACTTCCCATATCCCATTCTTCTCCTATTTTCCTGCAGAGTAATAGAGATTTCTATACCTCTATTGAGTATGTATGTTATTTCCTATTTGAGCCAATTCTAAGGAGAGTAAGATTCATTCTCCCTCTTCTTCCCTTCTTCCGTTCTACCATAAAAGCTTTTTCGTGACTTCTTATTCCAATTCTCCCTTTCCCTTTCTCCCAGTACATTTTTCTTTCACACCTTAATTGCATCATTTTTTAAAAAAAAGATATTATCCCTTCATATTCAACTCACACCCATGCCCTCTGTCTATATATTCTCCCTCTAGTTCCCATAATAATAATATTAATAAGAACTTTCTATTGAGTTACAAGTATCATCCTTCTATGTAGGAATGTAAACAGATATACCTTATTAAGTCCCTTATGATATCACTTTCCTGATACCTCCCTTATGCTTTTTTTAGATTTCTGTATTTGAAAATCAAATTTTCCATTCAGCTCTGGTTTTTTCATCCTGAATGCTTGAAAATCCTCTATTTCCTTCAATGACCACCTTTTCCTCTGAAGAATTATACTCAGTTCCACTGGGTAACTTATTCTTGACTGCAATCTTAGCTCCATTGCTGTCTGGAATATCATATTCCAAACTCTTTGGTCCATTAATATAGAAGATGCTAAATTTTGTGTTATTGTGATTATAGTTCCATTATACTTGAATTGGTACTTTCTGGATGATTGCAATATTTTCTCCTTTACTTGGGAGTTCTGGGATTTGGCTATAACATTTCTGAGTTTCTATTTGGGGATCTCATTCAGGAGGTGATTAGTGGATTCATTCCATTTATGTTTTACCCTCTGGTGCTAGAATATCAGAACAGTTACTTGAAAGATGATGCCCAGGCCCTTTTTAATCATGACTTTCAGATAAACCAATAATTTTTAAATTATCTCTCTTGGATCTATTTTCCAGGTCAGTTGTTTTTCCAATGAGATATTTCACTTTATTTTTAAATATTTTTTTGGTTTTGCTTTTTTGTATCTTAATTTCCCATAAAGTCATTAGGTTTCATTTGCTCAATTCTCTTTTTTTGATTTTCTTGAGTTTTTGAACATCCTTTCCTACTTGGCCAATTTTGCTTTATAAGGCATTTTTCTCTTCATTAGTTTTTGTATTTCCTTTTGCACTTCTCTAAATTCTTTCCCTAATTTTTCTCTATCTTTCTTACTTGATTTTCAAAGTCTCTTTTGAGTTCTTTCATGGGCCTGAGCCCAAACCTTATTTTTCTTGGAAGCTTTGGGTGTAGGAGTTTTGACTTTGTTATAATCTTCTGAATGTGTGTTTTGATCCTCCCTGTCACCACAATAACTTTCATTGGTAAGAAATTTTGTTTGTTTTTTGCTCATTTTCCTGCTTTTAACTGTTTGTTAAAGTAGACCTCTGTTTCCAAGGTGAAGGTTGCACTGTCCCAAGCTTCAGGGATTTTGTGCAATTGTTTTTCAGAAAGTCTTCTAAAATTTGACCATAAACTCTCTTTTCAGCCCTGGAGATGTTAGTTATGTCCCTGTCCCATACCTATAAGATCTACAATGCTGGCTTGGGCTGAGGCTCTGCTGATCAGAGCTGCCCTGGAAATACACTCTGGGCTCCCACTCCATTGCCACAGACCCTCTCCAGTGACCTTCTGAGTGCTCCCTGGTGTCTCTGGGCTGAGAGGTCCAGAAGCCTCCAGCACTACTGCAGATTCAGAGGTCCCACCTCATTGATGCTGGAGTCCAGGGCCAAAGCTAAGTCCAGAGTCAGGCCTGTGTTGAGATTGTGCACTAATCTCCTACTCTGGTTCCATAAACTTTTTCTTCTGACCTTCCAGCTCCTCCTTGGTGACTCTGGGCTGAGAGGTCTGGAAGCCACCAGTACTGTCACTGTTTGAGAGGTCAGGCCGAGGCCAGGTTTGGGTCTGGGCTGCACCAACTTAGGGCCTCCTACCTTTTCTGCTGAGCTAAGTTCCATTCAGGTGGAAAATGTTTTATTCCATCTTTTGGGGAAAAGAATTCAAAGTAGTCTAGGGGAGAGTTTGGTCAAGTTCCTGCCTTTACCATTTTGGATTTACTCCCTATATTCATTTTTTAAACTTGGTTTTTCCTGTGGAATTTTTTCTTCCATCATTACTCACTTTTTGTTATATGATTCCAATTCCATCCTATTTTGGGTACTATCATTAAATAATTCATTTTGTCTGCTGTTTTGTATTAGATTATAGTGTTGATAATGAACAATGTTTTATTTTATGTTCTATTGATAATACTGTTGCAACTTTACCTTTGTAATTAAAATTATAATTAATTTCTCATTTATCCTATAATATGTTAAGAAAATTGTGGTGCATGTTTAATTATTGATATGTGAATTTATATATCTGTGAGTTGCTTTTATTTATTTTATGTCTTCAATTGTTTGGTTGTCTGGTTTTACTTTTTTGGTATTTTACTTGATTGATTTGCTAAAGGCAATTTTAGATGCATTTTGAATAGAATGGGAGGACAAAAATTTGAAAATGTTATATGAAACAATTGCTGTAGAAAAATAAGATGTAGAATCTAGATATGAAAATAAAAATATAATAAAACATTTAAATGGAGTTTAAATGATTTGGGGAGATAAGCAGAAATAATTAAACTTTATATAGTCCTTTTAACATTGCACTTTAAAAATATTATCTTATTTTGTCTTTATAGCAAACATAGAATGCATTTTTATGCTCTTCAGAGATAATATCATGAGAAAACTGACAGATATAGGTTAAGTGATTTTGTCAATAACACAACTAGGAAATTGTGTGAGACCAGATTTAAATTCAGGGAAGAAGGAAAAAAGCATTTCTTAAGTCAGTCCTATGTGCTAGGCCTTCTCCTAAGTACTTCACAAATATTATCTCAATTGATCCTTACCACAAACCTGAGATGTAACTGCTATTTTCACCCTCATTGTATAGTTGAGGAAACTGAGGCAAAGTTTAAGTGACGCATCCACAGACATAAAGCAAGTTTCTGAGGTCAAATTTAAACTCCTGTCTCATGAAGACTCTTGGGACAGTTTTCTTTACTGAGTGCCACCTAATAACACATTTAGATCAGTTAAGTTATAACCGTGTGTGTGTGTGTGTGTGTGTGTGTGTGTGTGTGTGTGTGTGGGTGTGGGTGGGTGTGGGTGTGGGTGTGTGTGCTTGGTGAATTACCTTACATATTGATTATTCAAAAACCTGATATGCCTATTGGAAAAAGGTGCCTGAAAATTGATCACCATAAATCTCTTTGGAAAAGTGAATATCTAAAAATCGGAACCCCTAATTAATGAACAGAGAAGAGTTATAGAAGAAAAGCTGCTCCACTATGGTCTCAAGCTCTGTGTTAGTAGTGCTCCTCCTGCCCTGAGACTGCATGATTTGAATATATGATTCAGATCGGAATATAGGGCAAAGCAATAGAGTCTTTCCTCAGTATTAGCAGAGACCCTATCTTCTCCTTCTGACCAATTGTTTGATCCCCTTAATGTCTGCTTATTTTCACTTTGCCATATCTCTATGATCAAACATGATATGAAACACAGAAAGGTAACAGGCAGGTACACAGTCAATGAATACTTGAATGTGATTAAGTTGTTTTTCATCTTATCTAATGATGCTATATCTATATAATTTTATAGATCATTTTTAATCTATGTTGAACCCAAATGAAAAAAAAATGAAATTCAGAGACCTGCAATTACATCCTCAGTTGTACAACCAGTTAGTGGCAAAGTTAGATAGATAACTAAGTTTCCTCACTTTCTGTTAAGGATTATTTGAAAAGAAAGCTGTTCCTTTTCAGAAAGAATAGGTTTACACTGGAATATTGAACTCTGGAGAGAGGAGCATGAAACGACTATGTCCCACATTGCTGTCCAGAACTAATACTTGGCCCTAAGTTTTGTTGAACTTGCTCATTTACTGAGTAAGTAATTTCTTTTGTTTGTTCATGCTGTCGTTTCCAAGAGGAAAGACACTCCCCAAACCAAAAGTTATAACTGTTCTTTATAGCTTTTTTGAGGAGAGTCAAGTAAATTATTTCTCTTTTCTTGCCTTATACCAATTTTCAAAGATATATATAGTTATAGGAATTTGTTATTATATTAAGATGGTTTCATAATTTCATTAGTATGGATACCCATGCAGTCACACAGATTGCTCATTTCCAGCTCTTCTAGTCCTATTCAGGTGGTCAACAAACATTTGTTAGGTAGATATGTGATAGACCTTGACTTTAAGTGCTGGGGAAACAAAAAAAAGTTAAAAGACAGCTCATATATGTATGTATGTATGTATGTATGTATGTATATCCTTGCCTTTCCATCAATCCATCACAGAGACCCTCCTCCAGTTCTTTGAGTAACATGAGAGAATGGGAGAAACATTTAGCCCACCATATGTTGACCTTCATTATTGCTGTATGAACAATTCACCTTTTCTGAGATGTACATATCCTCATTGATTTGTTTATATCATTACTTGCAAGCAAGGTAAGCCCAATAGGAAATTTAAAAAATAGAATAATACAACAGAATTTTATGCCCATAATTTGTGAACAAATTTAACTTTCCTTATCCGTATATCAAGACACTAATCTGTCCTTTCAATCTATATACTATTTTCCCTTCTTGCTGTATCTTTTCAATTAATCAGATCCTCAAGTCCCCAGGAAAATAGGGCCTGTTAATTCCTCTCTCAGACTGAGAATCCCTTCCTCCTTTTCAACTGCCATTATTATTTTCCTCTTACATGGGCATTCTATGCTTTAATCTCCCTGTCCTTCACACCTATAGAATTCACCTTACATCACTCAAAGGAAAGAAGACAAATGTTTGTTGACTCTTCAAGATAAAGAAATCATTGACATCCAGGCACATCAAGCAAAGTCTTTAAAATCTATTTCTTTACAAAGATCCAAGAGCTTTCTAAGCCATCATCTCAATCATTCTTGTATTGATTACTTGCCTACTACATGCATAGTACTATATAAGGCACTTTGAAAGATTCTGAGGAAATATAAAACAATCTTTACTGTGAGCAACCTACAATAATAAGATATACTGGGAAAAAATTCATATATTTATGTAACTATATATATTAATATATATTTTAGTATTTCATTTTCATATGAGCAATAATAATAACTAAAATAGTATTGGCCTCTCCAGAATTTGGCAAACATCAAGAATATATTTCCTGAATGAAAGAAATACTCACCTAAGTACAAAACCTAATTATAGCTTATTTGTATTTAATGAGCCTCCTCAGCTCCTTCTCTTTTTCTTCCATCCTTTTTGCTTTCTCTTTTCTTTCTTTCTTTCTTTTTCTTTCTTTCTTTGTTTTTTTCCTTCTTTCTCAATTTTTTCTCATCTTTCTTTCCTTATCTCTTTCTTTTCTGTTTTAAAGGAAATAAAATTAAACTTCCAAAAGTTTATGTAAGTAAATTGTTTATTATTATGTATGTGTGTTATTTTGTTCATTTTTCCATAATAATTATTATGAATTATTTGGTGACTAAATTCCATCAAACTGAGGCTTGTGAAATTGATGAATGTTGTCCTTGAAGGCTCTGTTTTTTTTTCTCCTGTGTATTCTGGAATCCATTATTCAACTCAGTTATAGATTTAAGAACTATACTTCCAGTGAGAACATTCTGCTAAAATTTCAAATTCAATATGTACCAAAATATTCTTACAATCTCCTTTCCTGCTCTCCATGAAAGACTTTCTTCCTGATTTTTTTTCTTATAGTGGAGCTGCTATTCTTCCAGGTCCTAATCCCTAAAAGCTTAGGCTCAACTTTTCCTCTTGTCTTTCATCTCTTGCATTCAAGCAGTCATCAAAGCTTTTAATCATTTTTAGTATTATGTTTTTTTTTCTTTTCTTTCCATTCCTTTTGCTCAAATCCTGCCCATTACTCTTTCTCTGTCTCCTTCTTTCTGCCTGTGTCTGTCCCTCCCTCTCTCCCTACCACCCTGCCTCCTTCCCTCTCTTATCTCTCTCTCTCTCTCTCTCTCTCTCTCTCTCTCTCTCTCTCTCTCTCACAATGTTGCTACCAAAGAAATCTATTAAAGAATTCATGCTCCTTACGGCACATTCTACCACATCCAAAGTCTTTGTCCTAAAATCTAATTTATCCTCTAATAAAGATAAACTTGATCCCTTTAATATTGTCTTCTTTTTTTTTAATTTGTCTGACATAAACCCTCTCAGTTACTCCCTTCTTTTATTTGTCTTTCAAATTCACCTCTCTCATTTGTCTTTCTGTACCTTTGTTCATGCTATTCTTTCCACTTCTGATGCCTTCTTTATTCCTATTAATAATCCCAATAATCTTTTAAGGCAAAAGCCAAATGCCATGTTTATAACTTCTTTTATCCATCCAACTTATAATGTCATCCTGTTTTTCTCAATTCCTATAATCTTTTTAGTCATCATGACCCAATATACAGTTTATTTATTCCCTGTTTAATATCATGTTATTTTTTCCATTATTTAATTACAGATTTTTTAGGAACAGAGGTCATGCCTTTTGCTTTCTTGTGTATCTTTTACAGAGCTTAGTATTATGCTAAATACAGAGCAAGTACTCAGCAAATATTTATAGATTCATAGATAAAGCCTTTTTATTACTGACTTCCCATGTTTGTAGCACATATTTTGTACCTTATTGTCAGTCTTGATATTGACAGATTCTAATTCAATTAATTTGTCAACAACTTACTATGTGCAAGTTTTTCTGCAAGGCACTTGAGACATGAAGATGAAAAAGAAATAATCTTGGATCTCCCATGTCTTTCCAAATAGACCAAATCTTCCTTCAGAGCAGCTGTTGAAGCCGGCTGCTTCTCTGTCAGTCTTAATAGAATGACTGCAGGTATTTTGCAAATACTTCTTTATATAATTTCATCTGAATTTGAGCTTGAATGCAGAATAGCTATAATGTTTTATTTGCATTATGTGTGATTTAAATTGTAAAAATATTATGTAAGGATCTTTATCTTGGAAAAGCTCTGTATTATAACCTAAAGTAATTTTTGAGATGCTTATGAGACTTTCAGTGCAAATGAAAGAAGGTGAAAGAATTTCAGTATTCTCTCTGAGCTACTTTTCCTATTAAATGACACAAGTAAGTACTAATCCTTTGACCAAGAGATTGTCTCTTTATGCAGGGGACAAAAAAATAAACTGCAGTTGCTAAATTCTGGCCTTGGAGGGGAGCCATTGTGGATTTGGGCAATGTTAGGAAAAATATCTCAGATCAAGGAAAATTTTAAAGCTTTGATGGGCAATGAAAAGGCCCAATTTATAAAGTTTATTACCTACTTATGTTGTGAGTCTTAACTTTCTCATTGATTTTACCATCTCCTACAAATCCCTCAGTCATCAAGTTGCTACATGAATACATATGGTGATGGTGAGCTTACTGACTTATAAGGCAATTTGTTCCTTTTTTCAATCTGTAATGGTTAGAAAATTGTCATTATCCATTCATTTAGTAATGTGTGACTTTTCCCAACCCTATTTGTGTTTTTTTTTCACAAAGATATTGTAATGGTTTACCTTCTCCAGTAAATTTTATAGATGAGAAAATTAGGCAAACAGTGTTATGTGACTTGTGTAGTTATCACACAACTATGTATATTTAAATAAGTATCTGAGGCTAGATTTGAACTCTTGAAAATGTCTTCCTTCCTCCAGGCCCACATTCTATCCACTGCACCACCAAATTGACCTCCATGCCACCTAGCTGCCCTCACTGAAAAATACTTTCTCATAATGAGTCTGAAATCTACCACATACCTACCCTTTAGCATATAATTCTAAGTAAAATCTTGCTTCAAAATCATAGCCTATAAGTAAACCTCTATTCTGTGCAAGTTATTCTCATAAAATTCCAGTAAGATGTTTTCTGCTTGAGATTAAATAATTTAACTTGTTTTAAAAAGGTAAAGCTTTATGACTCAATTCCCTGCTCAGTGAATCTTGAATTAGACTTGTTCTCTTTCTTGGAGCCATGAATATATACCTCACAAAGTCATAGGAGACAGAACATGAGAATTGTTCAATCAGATGGACAGGGAGAAAAATTACCTATTTACTGCTTAATTTGAAAGAAACCATGTACATTTTTTAAAGATTTTTTTTCTTTTAAAATTTAATTTTTTTTCCCACTATGAGAACAGCTAAAGGAATTGACCAAGTATCCTGTAACGTACAAAGCTTTAGAATTGAAGGGACATAGTAAACCCTCAAAAGTATGCTTCCTCAAATTGTTTATCATCTTGCTTGTCACTGACCAAAAATACTATACTTAGGACAACAATGTTTAAATTAATAATCATATATGATTTATAATCTGTATGGTTCTTCAAATCTCTTGCACCTTATTCAGTCATCATTCACATTGTCATTAAATGGGTGAAATAAGGTTATACACATATTCTTTAAAATCTTTTTCATGGCTTTCAACAGCCAAAAAGTTAATAAATTACTGTTCAGCATAATAAAGAAAAAGTTGTTTGTTTGTTTTTTTTCACACTCAAACCACCTCCCATAAGCCTAAAAATCACTCTATTATTGTGGTTGTCATATTCAAAATCTTTATATTTGATAGAAAATTCCAGATGGAATATTACACTGGTATAATCTTCAAGAATACAGATTGGTCAGTGGTGAAACAAGGATGCCCATTATCACCACTATTATTCAATATTATACAGGAAATGTTGGCGTTAGCAACAAAAAAAGAAAAAAGAAATTAAAAGAATTAGATGAGGCAATGAGGAAATAAAACTATTACTCTTTACTGATGATATACTTGATATCTTATATCAATATATATCGATATATTAATATGATGATATACTTATTGAATCCTAGAAAATCATCCAAAAACCTACTTAAAATAATTATATAAAATAAATCCACACAAATCATCAGTAATATATAGAAATGCTGATGATTCAAACTGTCAAATACCATTATTTTATAGAACTCAAAAAAAGCATGAAATTCAAATGGAAAAACAAGACATTAAGACTATCAAAGGAATTAATGGAAAAAACAAAACTCAAGAATTATATGGTGGGGGTGGGGGGGTGGGAGCGGAGCCAAGATGGCAAACTGCAGACAGCATTCTCTGTGAGCTCCTGAGACCTTCCCTCAGACCCAGACAAATTGAGCCTCTGAACTGGTTCTGGAGTGAGGGCGCCACCAAACACTTGGACTACAACTCACTTCTATCAAATATCTACTTTGAAAAAACTCCGGAGAAGGTTAGCCTCAGGGGAATCAGCCATTGGCCCTGATCAGACACCAGTGAGCAGCCAGGGCAGAAGTTGGAGCTGTGACACAGGCGGATTTTAGGCACCCAGGAAGTCCCTGGGATTGCCTGGGCCACCTTGCGCTGCTTGTGGGCAGGTGATTTGATAGATCTGCCTTTGGTAAAGGGTGGATTGAGAGCAGCTGAAAGCGTGGTCCTAGTGCGAATCTAGCCTGACCAGCCTCAGACCGGAAGTCAACTCGGCAAACTGCCAAAGGGCAAATTGAAACAGCAGCAGAATTCCCTGCTCTGAATTAGACCTCAGCTCAAAAACATGAGCAAGAAGCAGAAGAGAGCTCTCACCACAGACAGCTTTTACAGAGACAAAGCAGGGCAGACCCCAGATTCTGAGGCTCCTAAAGGGAATGCAACACCAGAGGAAGTCACAAAGGCGGACATGAGCTGGTCCCCATTTCAGAAGGCTTACCTGGAAGATTGCATACAGAATCTCAAAAGAGAGGTAGAAGAAAAATGGGGAAATGCATTGAGATCAGTGCAAGAAGAAAAAAAACGCCCTGCAACAGAGATGTGAAAAACTGGAAAACAAGACTGGTGAAATGGAAAAAGACAACCATTCACTGAAAAACAAAATTGGTGAATTGGAAAAAGACAACAATTCACTGAAAAACAAAATTGGTGAATTGGAAAAAATCATCAATTCACTGAAAAATAAAAATGGTGAATTGGAAAAAAATCATCAATTCATTGGAAAATAAAAATGGTGAATTGGAAAAAAGACAACAATTCACTGAAAAATAAAATTGGCAAAATAGAAAAAGAATGCATTGAACCAAAAAATTCAATTGGCCAGTTACAAAAGGAGTTAAAAAAGATAACTGAAGGAAATAAGACTTTAAAAATTAAAATTGAACAAATAGAATTAAATGACTCAATAAGACTTCAAGAATCAGTCAAACAAAAACAAAAAAAAATGAAAAATTAGAAGAAAATGTGAAATGTCTCCTAGGAAAAACAACTGACTTGGGAAACAGATCCAGGAGAGACAATCTAAGGATTATCGGACTCCCTGAAAGCCCTGATGAAAAAAAGAACCTGGATGCTATCTTCCAGGAAATCATGAAAGAGAATTGCCCTGATGTTTTAGAATCAGAAGGCAAAATTGGCATTGAAAGAATTCACCGCTCACCTCCGGAAAGAGACCCCAAAATTAAAACCCCAAGGAATATCGTGGCCAAATTTCAGGACTATCGCACCAAGGAAAGGATATCTCAAAAATGATAAGGGAGAACTTTCCTCCAATGAAGAGGAAATTACAGTAATAATTAGGAGTTTCTTTTCCCAACTTTATGCCAATAAATTTGATAAAGTAAATGAAATGGAGGAATATCTACAAAAATATAGATTGCCTAGGTTAACAGAAGAGGAAATAAATTATTTAAATAGCCCCATTTTGGAAAAAGAAATAGAACAAGCTATTAATCAACTCCCTAAGAAAAAATCTCCAGGACCAGATGGATTTACATGTGAATTCTACCAAACATTCAAAGAACAATTAATTCCAATACTATACAAACTACTTGAAAAAATAGGGAAAGAAAGTGTACTACCAAATTCCTTCTATGACACAGATATGGTGCTGAGTTAAACCAGATAGGGAGAAAACTGAGAAAGAAAACTATAGACCCATTTCCCTAATGAATATTGATGCAAAAATTTTAAATAAGATTTTCGCAACAAGATTACATAAAGTCATCCCCAGGATAGTACACTATGACCAAGTAGGATTTATACCAGGAATGCAGGGCTGGTTCAATATTAGGAAAACTATTAGCATAATCAATTATATTAATAACCAAATTAACAAAAAACATATGATTACCTCAACAGATGCAGAAAAAGCCTTTGATAAAATCCAACACCCATTCCTATTAAAAACATTGGAGAGTATAGGAATAAATGGGCTTTTTCCTTAAAATGATTAGTAGTATCTACTTAAAACCATCAGCAAGCATCATATGTAATGGATACAAAGTAGAATCATTCCCAATAAGATCAGGAGTGAAATAAGTCTGCCCACTGTCACCATTATTATTTAATATTGTCTTAGAAATGTTAGCTTTGGCAGTAAGAGAAGAAAAAGAGATTAAAGGAATTAGAGTGGGTAATGAGAAAACCAAATTATCACTCTTTGCAGATGACATGATGGTATACTTAGAGAACCCTAGAGACTCAACTAAAAAATTACTAGAAAAAAATCACAATTTTATCAAAGTTGCAGGATACAAAATAAATCCACATAAATCATCAGCATTTTTATATATTACCAATAAAGTTCAGCAGCAAGAAATACAAAAAGAAATTCCATTCAAAATAACTGTTGATAGTATAAAATATCTGCCAAGTGAAAGTCAGGAATTATATGAACTAAATTATAAAACACTTGCCACACAAATAAAATCAGACCTAGTGCATTGGAAAAACATAAAATACTCATGGGTAGGCTGAGCAAATATAATAAAAATGACAACACTACCCAAACTAATTTAATTATTTAGTGCCATACCAATTATACTCCCAAGAAATTATCTTAGAGATCTAGAAAAAAATAGTAGCAAAATTCATTTGGAAGAGCAAAAGGTCAAGAGTTTCAAGAGAATTAATGAAAAAAAAGACAGATGAAGGTGGCCTTGCTGTACCAGATCTAAAACTGCTCTAAATCACTATTGATTAGAGAAATACAAAATAATACAACCCTGAGGTACCATCTCACACCTTTCAGATTGGCTAAAATGACACAAAAAGTTAATGATTTTTGAGGGCATGTGGGAAAACTGGTAGACTAATGAATTGCTGGTGTAGTTATGAAATGAGCCAACCATTCTGGAGAGCGCTATGCACTATGCACATAGGGCTATAAAACTGTGTGTACCTTTTGACCCAGCAATGCCACTACTGGTTCTGTATCTCAAGAATATCATAAAGGAGGGTAAAACACTGCATTTGCAAAAATGTTTGTAGTGGTTCTTTTTGTGGTAACAAAGAATTGGACAATGAGTAGATGCCCATCAATTTGGAAATGACTGAACAAGTTAAGGTAAATGAAGGAAATTGAATATTATTATTCTAAAAAATGATGAATAAAAGGATTTTAGAAAAACCTGGAAAGGTTTATATAAATTGATGCTGAGCGAAACAAGCAGAACCAGGAATACATTGTACACAATGATAGCAAGAATGTGTGAAGATCAACCATGAAAGGCTAAGTTCTTTTTAGTGGTTCAGTGATCCAAAGTAATCCCAATAAACTTTTTTTCTATTAAATTTATTTTTAATACATATTACTTTATGAATCACATTAGGAGAGAAAAATCAGAGCAAAAATAAGAAACCATGGGAGAGAAAAATAAAACAGAAAACAAGAAATGAATATAGCATGTGCAGACATATTTAGTTTCCTTAGTTCTTCTTCTAGAAGCAGATGGCATTTTCTATCCAAAGTCTATTGGGGTTGCTAGTTTCATTCAACTTTTCTTTCTAATATTGGTCTTCCCTTAATTCAAAAACTCAGAAAGATTTACTCCTTTATTTTTATCCTTACCAATTCTTGGAATTTATTTTTTAAGATAATAAAAACCTCTACCACTTTTTTTTCTATCTCTGAAAGTTTTTTTTTTTTTTTAAGTTAAATAAATATAATGTAGAATGTTGGGAAGAAAAGTTTTTCATGAATGATCAGGGGTTGTCTTATTACATCTTTCTGTGGTGGAAAATTTTCTACCATTTATAAATAAAGTATCAGTATTAGATATATTCAAATTGTCATCCCAGCAAAAAAAATTTTTTTTTGCTCTACATGGACCCTATATTTAATGTTTCCTAAGATAAGTTTCATGATTTAATGGGAATCCATCATCTTGTTGGTCTGCTACCTTATCATGCTAAGTCATTTCATTATAATTTGAATCAACAATTCCATTTTCATGGAAATTCTAAGGTAAAAAGTGGCTTCAGGAAGATAGTTTATTTATTTTTTTATAGAAATCTGGTCTTACAATGAATGATATATTTGGATATTGTATAATATATTTAGACTCAAAAGAAGTAAGCTCTAATATATATTTCCCACAGATTTTATTGCAATTTTAAGCTTTATGATATTTGTAAGATTAAAACTACACCAAAAATTTTGTAAAACCATTTAAAAATTCAGTTGTTGAATGACCTTTTTACTCCTCTTTAGTCACAGATAATGCAAATAGCACATGACAAAATTTGAGTGTCCGGCCAGTTAGTAGGCTATCAGAAGTGAGAGAACATAAATAAAGGTTCCACATTTCTTGATAGTTAAATACCACCCAGATATTTTGAACAAATGCTACATTAAAGAAAAATTCACCTATTTGTTATACCTTTTATATAATATTGTATTTCATGGTTCCTTTTGTTTCAACTTTTTGAAGAATATCTGGAATCCATATTTCTACTTTTAAGTCACTTTTTCTCTCGATGGAAGGTGTCTCTCTGCAATCTGGCTTCTGGACTTACTCTTCAAGTGAAATCACTGCCTCTACAATTACAAATGATTTCTTAAATCTTAAATCTAATGGCCTTTATTCCATCCCTGTCCTTCTTGATGTCTCAATCTCTTTTTATCTTCTTTCTAATTTATATAACTGACTAGTCCTTTACAGAATCCTTTGTCAAATCTTCTAGGTCATAATCACTTATTGTAAGTTTTATCTAGAATTCTAGATTCTCTTTTCTCTTCTCTCTCTTATTTCATGTTATTATCACCTCCCAAAGTTTTTGTTATCATTTCTGTGCAGATGATTCAAAACTACTTTCTCAACCCTATTATCTGTTTTCACTTCCAGAATCAAATATTTTTTTTTAATTTTTATAAAGCTTTTTTTAATTTTCCAAACACATGCATAGATAGTTTTCAATGTTCACACTTGCAAAACCTTGTGCTCCAATTTTTTTTCTCCCTTTCTTCCCCTTACCTGCTCCTCTAGGTGGCAAGCTATCCAATATATGTTAAACATGTGCAATTCTTCTGTACATATTTCCAGAATTAACGTGCTGCACAAACAAAAAGATCCAAAAAATGAGGAAGAAACAAAATGCAACAACAAAAATAACAAAAAGTGAAAATACTATGTTTTGATCCGCATTCAATCCCTACAGTCCTATCTCTGCAAAAAGATGTCTCTCTCCATGAAGATCCATTGGAACTGGCCTGAATCACTTCAGTGTTGAAGAGAGCCATGTCCATCAGAAAGGATCATCCCATAATCTTGTTGCTGCTATATGCAATGTTCACTTGGTTCAACTTCTCTTACCATCAGTTCACATAAGTCTTTCAAGGCCTTTCTGAAATCATCCTATTGATCTTTTCTTATAGAACAATAATATTCCATAACATTTTTATACCATAACTCATTCAGCCATTCTCCATGTGATGAGCTTTCAATGACTTTCCAGTTCCTTGCTATTACATAAAGGGCTGCCACAAACATTTTTGCACATGTGAGTCCCAAGGGTATGGACAGTTTTGTAGCCTTTTGGGCATAGTTCCAAATTGTTTTCCAGAATGATTGAATCAGTTCACAATTTCAGCAACACTGTATTAATGTCCCAGTTTTCCCACATCCCCGCTAACATTCAACATTATCTTTTCCTGTCATCTTAGCCAATCTGAGAAGTGTGTAATAGTACTTCAGAGTTGTCTTAATTTGCATTTTTCTGATTAGTAATGATTTGAACATGTTTTCACATGACAAGATATGGTTTTAATTTCTTCATCTGAAAATTGTCTGTTCATATCTTTTGAGCATTTATCAATTGGAGAATGACATATTCTTATAAATTTGAGTCATTTCTCTATGTATTTTAAAAATGAGGCCTTTATAGAATCCTTGCATGTAAAAGTTTTTTTTTTCCAGTTTATCAGATGCACATCTCCAACTTAGTATTAGACATTTTAAAATAAATGTCATCCTAGTGTTGTGCCACAGTTCTCCTGTCTCAGTTTCCCTGAATTGTTCTGCTCCAATTTCCCTGAATTGTTCTGCCTCAGTCTCCCTGGTGGCAAACCCCGCCCCCCTTTCTGAGATAATTGGAGCTGCAGAGTTATGGCCACTTAGCATTGCAAAGAGTCATAAAACTCCAGGTGGCTTATCTCCCATGTTTGGGCATATCTTTCTGGTCTCAGACTCAGTGTATCCTAGCTCCATATCAGAATTTATGATCCTTCTTTATTCCCCTAACCTGTCAGAGCTAAATTTATGGTCCTTTCCTGGAACTGCTATCCCCCCAGTGCTCTACCCCTCCTTTTGCCTTTGTTTCCTTGAGTGCTGGAGCCCTATAAGAGTCCCTGGAGCCCCTCACTCAAGGGTTGGATGCTTTGATACAAAAGTCCCATCCAGACCTATAATTATGGATTCTAAACTCTCCTCTGCTGGATACTTTGAGATCCAGACAACTGGCTAATATAGTTACCAGTCCAAATTCTTCACTATTATCAATAAACTATTAAAAATCTCTAATCTCTATACTGTCTTAGCTTCTCCAAACATTACATTTGGAGGTCCCCGTGAGATATGAGATCTGAGAGCAGTATTAGAGATTAGAGATCAGCAGGTCTCCACTTGGAGCCTTGAAGGGGCTGGACTTGGGCTTTTTGCTTGAGGAAGGCTGACCCTCTGGCTTGTTCCAGAGTCCCACAAAGAGAGAAGTTTCTGCCTAAGCAAGAGCTCATCATGGACACCTCTATCTGGCCAAAGGAGAGTCTGTTTAAAACACTGCAGGGTAACTTCTGTCTGTGTCTGTGTGTTTTGCTAGCATTCTGATTGGTCCCCAGAAATTAAAAAAAAATTATATATATGCTGATGAGTTACAAATATATATACATATACTTTTGAATAATCTGGTATGTATTTGGTAGGATGCTGCGTGATGCTAACTGTTCTGAGTATCTACTAAGATGGAAATCTGGTCTGATTATGCCTTGGGACACAAATCTGGGTGCTTTTTAAAGCACTATTTGTTCTGGATGCCTTCAGGTACAAGTCTGGGTAACTTAGGACACGAATCTGGGTTCTGGATATTTTTAAATCTGGGCACTCTCTTTGAAGGCAGAGAGCTCACCAGACTAAAGATTGGAAGCCTTTTTGAAAGGCTCAATTTGAATTTCTGAGGGAGAAAAAAATTCCCCTCTCCTATCACAGCATTCCTGAATTTGCCCTTAACTGTTGTGTCTATATGTTCAGTATTTGTGATTTGTCTGTCTGTTTTGTTGATTTAAGGAGCTCTGTTAAGTTTTAAGAATAATGATTGAGAAATTTCCCAATTGGTCATTTCAGTGTTGCAAAGGAGTTAGCTAAAAAATACTTGTGGTTTTTAAATTCTCATTGTAGTTGTGTTTGCACAAATTTGAAAGTGGAAGGAACATAAAAGTTTGGCTACCTTTAAAACACTGGCAGACTTTCCCCCCACCCCACCCTACCCCCCCAAAAAAGCCTGCTAGAGAAGGGAAGGGCAATAAAAACCTTCTGATTGGAATTGCAGCTCTGCCTGGGGGAAGGTAAGAGAGAGAACAAAGGAAGCTGATGTCAATTAGTTTTGGAGAAAAACTTGTTAAAAAAAAAAAAGGAATTTCTTTTTTTTTTGTTTTTTTTTTGTGGAAAAGTAAAGTTTGTTTTAATGGAAAGCTCTAGTTTCTCACACTGATCTTTTAAAAATAAAATACATAGAAAAAGGACAGAAATCAGGCCCACAGACCACTGCCATGATTGCAGAGCTTGCTGGAGCAGAAGTGGGGGGACGCCTGGGAGCAGCTAACAGAGAGCTGAAGCACCCCCCTAGCACCTGGACCAGGGATGAGGAGGGGCGGGCGGGCGGGCGGGCTCTTGCTGGGATGTGTGCGTTTGGGAGGACGGCTGAAGCCCCCAAAAAACCCTGCTTGGGAAATGATGGAGGGAGAGTCTTTTTGCCATGGAGAGGGAGTGCTTATTCCCCAAAGGCAGGGCAATGGGGAGACGCCCCCTCCCAAATGGCGGGCTCCTGCCTTGGACCGGGCCCGTGGGGTCCGGCTCAAAAAAAGGAATTTCTAAGAAAATGTGTGTGTGTGTGTATACATACATATATATATATATTGGTCTATTGAATTTTGGGAACTTGATTTTTATAATTACTGTTGCCTTGTGCATGCTAGATTCTTTATTCTGGGCATAAGATCTTAGGAATTTGAATAATGAACCTTTACTACTGAAAAAAGAAATATTTCTAAAAGCTGTATTTGATTTGATTCAGTTTAATAATAGCTTGTTTTAAAAAAAAAAAGTCCTGATAACTTATGTTAATGTCTGAAATATATATTGGGCAGTTTGTAAACATTATAAGTTATGCTTTAAATTTTGTTAAATTTATTTTGAACATGTGTGTTAGTTTTATAGTATAATTTAGCTATTCACTATATTGTGAATCTTAAATGTTTTCAAGGAAAGGAGAGATGATTTTACATGAATGGAATAAAGAAGATTGTTTTGCAGAAACAATTGACAGTTTGAATAATTTCAGGAAGGAATTAAGAGACAGAGGAAAAGGAGAAAGACAGTATCAGGAAGGTATTTGGGAGGAGAGGGAGAGAGAAGGAAAAGACATGTAGCAAGAAAGAGAAGAGGACATGAAGGAAAGAAAGAGATAATTCTTTTAATGGAAGAGATTTGTTTGGAGAAAGTAAATACATTGGCTGGCTAAATCCTGAGAAGGATTTGGCACAGTAAAAGTTAAAGAAAAAGTTTGAGTGGAAGAGGGAGAAACGGGAAGCTAACTCGTCTTCCATTCCTTCACCCCCCCATCCCCCACTGCTTTTGCCTGCCTCCTTAGAAATGGAGCAGAGTAGTTTTTAAAGGGACAACTTACTTTTACATGGTGTTAATTGACTGAATATTTGTTTATTTATGTGTGTGATGGTGTTCTTGGTTAAGTAATATAACAAATGTGATCTATAATTTGGTAGGATTATTTCCAAAGGTTTAATTGATATTTTTTTTAAGAATCTTTCAGATTCTTTTATGTGGAATTAGGATTTGAAAGGCCTCTGAGAATAATAGTTTTTGCCTTTGTTCTTTTGAACATGTCTCTGTTATGGACAATAGGCAATTGAGAATTTCTCTATGTATTGGGCATTTTAGAGCAAAATGATTTGTATAATGTTCACCTTATGAAACTTTTATTTAGATATGAAAGATAAGTCCCACAAAGTTCATGGGACAAATCTCTTATTGCTATCAATATAAGGTCATGATAAATACCTGTTTCGGATTCATCTGAAGCTTTGGTTAACGGGATTTGTTATTGGAAGTAAAATTTCTTGGGCCTATAGTTAATATTATTTGGGAGTTTTAAAGCTCTAGCTTCTGAAAGATACTGGGACAATTACCTGGAGTAAAACTGAGTTAAGGCTATTCTATCCTGTGTCCTGTATGTGTTGAAGAATCAGTTTTGACAGATTATATTATGTTATAGTCATGTGCTTGTTTTCCTCCTGTGACTGATTTCTGTGATCAGAGAAATAGTTAATAGTTAATTAATGCAATTCAATTATGTCATACCTTACTGTTTCCAATCTGGTTATATGTAATCATTATACTTAGGCACGTGAGTATTTAGCCTGATCATCTATCTGCTACTAGATATTTGTGTTTGTAGGTATTTTTAAAGGTTTCTGAATAATTAAAGGACATTTAGCATAGCTCTCTGTGAGATATAATTGCTGTGTTATTTATTGGGACTGCAGCTGACAGCCATTTGTTCTGTGAGACAAATTTGCCTCCTTGGATGGGAAGCTACTGGAACATCTGTACTGACTTTTCCACATTTTGTAGCAGTCCTCGTGAAACAGTCTTTCCATCTCAGACTGTTTTAACCTTTATTTGTTTTTTGTCCTAGATTTTGGTCAAGTTACAGCCTTATTGACCTGCTTCTGAATCAGATCACTGCGGCTTTCACCACACCAAACCCCTCCCTGGAAAAGAAGTCAACTTTGCCCACTCTCAGCAAGAAGCAATTTTAGAAGAGAAGTAGCCCCTGCTCCTAATGAACTTTGTGCCTCATTGATTTGGGGAGAACTGAAAATGGTTGATGATTGGCTGTTAAACTCTGTATATTACTCTACGGTCCTGATTGGGTCTCTATTGCTGTGTATTACTGTACAATCCTGATTGGTTCCTATTACTATATTTTGGATTTAAGAATGGATGTTGGGTTAAAATTTTGAGTAACTATTGCTGTAATGGATAGTTTGTATCTGCATTATCCAATTGATCACAATGTTCCCTTCAAGATATGTAATTGTTTGAGGGACCTTTATATAAGTTCCAGTGCAGAAAACCCCTACTGTACTAGTTTGTTATGTATAGGAATTTTAATTCATTTACGAGGTGGACTTGACAAGTAGAGCCCTATTTACTCCTCCTCAGATGATTCCTTTGGGAAAGCAAAAGGGGAGGATAAGGGACCAGGAAAGCTAGTGTTTTTTTCCCAAAAGTATTTGTAAAAAAAAAAGAATGGGAACCACTAGTACTCCTGGTTTCCTATTCACTTGGCCTCAGGCACCTCTGCCCCATCAGTTTAAACTGGAATACCTTCCAGCAGTCCATTTTTCCTTTTTTCTGCCTGCTTGGTTTATTATTTAAACCCCAACTGGACTGTGATTGCTGGTTATACTTTAACTTTGGACACCCTTATTCTGTTGGAATTGCCCTAGCAGACTCAGTTTCTGGGACCATTTTCTAATTCCTGGCAGTCTCTCTGATTTATTTCTCCAGTCATGTAACCCCAGTTACTTAATTAGTATTTCAGCATCCTCTAAGACATTGCAGTTTGAGAACCAGGTCTCTGAGTTCGTGGTTTGCCTGCCTTGATGGTCTAAGTGTGCACACTCTGACCATTTCTGTAGCAGTGGTCCCCAGCCTGTCTGTTCTTCTGGGTGAGGACAGGTGGAGCAGTTTTGGGCCTTGCCCTGCCCCCTTGGAATCTCTGATGGCCATGCAGTGTCCCTCCTAGAAGGGCCAGCACAGCTACCTTGGGCACTGCTGCTCCCTCTGCAAGCAGAGGCTGCGTGCACAAACTAACATTGAACTGTCCATCTCAAACTGGATTCCCTGGCTGAGATGGAGCTCCAGAACTGCAGAAGACCTGACAAGCTTGCAACAGGGAGAACTATGGAAATTGTTAAAGGCTCTGGGATTAAAAGGGAGAGACTTACCCTCACTGAAGGACCTTGCACCTATTCTAGTTTTATTTTGGTTTATCTGCTCCTGGTAGGGTCAGTCAAAATTATGGTGCTAAGACATTCCAAGTATCTGGAGGAAGGTGATTCAATTATTTGAGTATTCAGGAGATTGTGAAATGTTTTGCCACAGTTCCATGTCTCAGTTTCCCTTAATTGTTCTGCCTTAATTTCCCTGAATTGTTCTGCCTCAGTCTTTCTGGTGGCAACCCCCCCTCTTCCTAGCTATTAAGATTGAGATAATTGGGGCTACAGAGTTTTGGCAACTGTCATTCCAAAGAGTCATAAAACTCCAGGTGGATTATCTCCCATGTTTGGGCATATCTTTCTGGTCTCAGACTCAGTGTCTCCTAGCTCTGTATCAGAATTTATGATCCTTCCTCATACCCCCAACCTGTCAGAACTGAATTTATGGTGCTTTCCTGGAACTTCTATCCCCCTGTGCTCTACCCCCTCTTCTGCCTTTGTTTCCCTGAGTGCTGGAGCCCTATAAGAGTCCCTAGAGCCCCTCATTCGAGAGCTGGATGCTTTGAGACAAAAGTCCCATCCAGACCCATAATTATGGATTCCAAACTCTCCTCTGTTGGATATTTTGAGATCCAGATGCCTGGCTAATATGGCTGCCAGTCCAAACTCTCCACCACTATCAATAAAGTATTAAAAATCTCTAATCTTTATACTGCCTCAGTTTCTCCATGCATTACACTAGATTCATCACTTTTAACCCTCAAATCCAAATTTTATTAAATCCTACTAATTTATCCTCATAATATCCCTCAAATATTTCCCTTCTTTTCTCTGACTTTTCCACCAACCAAGTGCCAGCACTTTATTATCACCAACTTGGTCTACTGCAATAGCCAGATGATCAGTCTTTCTATCAAGTCTTTTTATCAAGTCTTTTTATCAAGTATCTCTTCATTTTCATCCATTCTTCACTCAGCTATCAAATTCATTTTCCTAAAATACAGTTCTGTCTAGATCACTCCCCTATTCATTAAATTCCAGTGCCTTTCTCTGACCCCCTATTTTGTTTATAAAATCCTATTTCACATTCAAATCCTTTCATAATCTTTCTTGTCTTTAGTTTTCTCACAACATCCCACATATACCTATATATTTTTTTCAATTTCCTGCCTCTTTTTCTTAATGTTCCTTGAATAAACAATACATCTTCAGACTCTTGTCATTTTTAGTGACTGGCTCTCCCACATAAAATTTTTTTTTTTCCTGCATTTCACTTGACTTCCTTAATTTCCTTTAAGTCCCAGGTAAAGGCCTACCTTCCAGAGGAAGTATTTTCTGATCCATTTAACAACTTCTCTCTACTGACTATCTCCATCTATTCTGCTTATATTGAGTTTGTACACAGTTGTTTTAGTGTTGTCTCTCCCATGAGAGCATGAGTTCTTGAGAACAGAGTTGTTCTGATGCCTTTCTTTGTATTCCAGGACTTAGTAAGATGTCTGACACATTGTAGATACATAATAAATGTTGACTGATTGAAATGAATTTCTTCTCATTGTTTTTAGTATCTCTATCTCCCCCAATAACAAAAACAAAAATTTTAGAATTTCTACTTATCCTTAGGGGCAGACAGACACAGTGTATAGAGTCCTTAGCCTGAAGTCAGAAAGACTCCTCTTCCTGATTTTAAATTCATCCTCAATCACCTGCTAGCCATGTGACCCTGAACAAGTAACTTAATCCAGTTTACCACAGTTTCCTTATCTGAAGAATAACCTGGAAGAAGAAATGTAAAACCACTCCAGTATCTTTGCCAAGAAAATGTCAAATAAAGGCACAGAGTCAGACATAACTAAAAAATGACAGAACAAAAACCTACTCTTTAAATTTAGCTCAAATTTTACTCCTACATAAGACCATTTCTCATCTTCATAAAAACTAATCTCCCTTAATTACTTTGGATTTACCTTCTACTTATTTTAATATATTACTAGAATGTACATATAATTTCTGCCAATGAAATGTAAGGTCCTTCAGGAGAGGGGTTGTTTATTTCTGGTCTTTGAATCCCATGTCCCCAACAAAGTATACCTAGCAGGATTTTTGTAGAATCTTATTGATTGATTTAGATATGCTCTTTTTAATTAGAGAACTCATCTCTGGCATTTAATTAACTTACTAATTTCATTAAATTTTAAAAACCCTTTCATTTATAGAAGTGCTTATAAGGCACACTGAAAATGTAAGTAATATACATCAACATCTAAGAATTATAAAACTGTTGAGAAAATAGGATCAGAAACATTAATGATATTTACTAAATAACTCCTCCATACTCTCTAGAGTTCCTTCCAGTTCTAGCATTTAATGAGGAAGAGACTAGGTGGAAAGAATGTATTTTATCTGCTATAGCTCTGACCTGACTGCAGAACAAAAGACTATGGTTAATTGCCTGTTGTTTTGACTTGTACATAAGGGGAAAAAAGAGAAATACCCCTGAATGACTCTCCCAGTGCTACCTGGTTCATTTTTATTTAATTATTTCTCCTATTCCTAGACTTTCTATAGGGCTTGTTCATCACCTGCCTCTAGGAACAGGGGACAAAATCACATCATTTGCATTTCAATATCTGGGGTTGATTATTTTGGACTGCAGTGATGTTGATACCTTTTAAAAGTTAAAATAAAGTATCAGTCATGAATTGAATCTGTCAATTAGAAGCCATTTTGTTAAGGAATGAGACACCCAAACAGTGTTTGGGGGTCCCCAAGTCAGTGTCACATATATTACAAAATAATTCACAGTTTTAATTAAGTTGGCAAAAAAAAAAAAAAAAAGCTTATTTAAAGACTAAGAATTCTCAGCAGCTAGGTTCCTGATTGGAAAATAGCAAAGCATTGAGAGACAGAGAGCAGCCTTTATCCTATATCACCTAAGGCTAAGGAGTACATGTTCTTTCTATGACTCCAGGCTTGGGAGTAATCTTCAGATGAATTAAGGGTGGAGGGTGGTAGACTAAGGAATAATTTCCAGGTGAATTAAAGGTAGTGATTATCCTAGGAATTTCCTGAGAATAGAAGCTAAGAAGTGGTTAGAATCAGGAAAGTTTTCTGAGACAGATTCCAAAGCCAGAAGATTCAGGGTTTCCAGACCCAGGCTCCCCTAAAGATCAAGTGACCAAAGAATCCTATTACATCATTTTCAACATTCTGATCATATAACCCAAGAGATTCCCTTTTTCACTACCACATCCTTGCTGACTCTTTTCCTAAAAGAAGTGAGGTTTGGGGGAAGAGGAAGATAAACAAGATAACAGAATGTTATACTATCATTTCCAAATATCTTGAAGGTATTAGAAAATAATTATAATATATACCCCCTATTATATTTAATATGCATTATAATATATGCACACATGAATAAATATATTCCCTAAGAATAAGGAATAATTCTGACTTGCAAAGGTTCCCTCTTAATCTTACATCCAGGAGGAATTAACTGCATTAAAAACACTCATTCTGAGCCAAAAATAAAAAAAAAAATCCTTGACAGGGCTATCTTTTTAAGCACCTATAGCCACAGTGACTAGCACTATAATTGTAGTTACTGCTATTAACATTTGCCTGATGCAAAAATAAAAATTTTCTTTAAAGCCACTGTAACCCTTTCTCTAGAAGATATTCTAAATGTGAAAACAATACACAAATATGAAAATTAAAAAGGTTTCTCTTGCTGGGGCACTAAGGTATTGTCATTTTTACTGGTCCTGGGAAGATGTTTCAAAGTAGTGATTCAAACTGGCAGCCCTATCAAGATCAAGAGTTTTGCAAATGAAGATTGAAAGAAGCAAATCATGCCTTCTAATGCTATTTTATAAATTAGTGGAAGGCAACCATGACTATTCATTTTGTATTATGGATGTTGTCTTCAACCCCAAGCAGCACTGGTGAACCACCATAGAATTCAACCATTCTATATGAGTGAAAAAGATCAGGACTTTTCTTTTTGTTTTTCAATTTGGCCTCCTGTGACCTTTGTTATGGATTCGTTCT
Organism: Myrmecobius fasciatus; assembly: GCA_023553655.1. Taxonomy (NCBI): domain Eukaryota; kingdom Metazoa; phylum Chordata; class Mammalia; order Dasyuromorphia; family Myrmecobiidae; genus Myrmecobius; species Myrmecobius fasciatus. The sequence continues at coordinate 75,818 of JAJPUD010006395.1, forward strand.
TTTTTCACATGGTTTATTTTCTTCATCATACTGCTAGCATTTTCAAATCACAGGCCTTCTCAAGAGAATATAATAAAAATGACAATAATATCTAAATTAATTTACTTATTTAGTGCCATACCAATCAAATTCCCAAGA